>CABHPQ010162124.1:30240-42651 GCA_902168405.1 Peromyscus aztecus | reverse complement strand
GAGGGGTATGGTGGCCCAGAGGGCCTCACTTGGGGATTTGTGCTTGTTTATTCCATGTTTGTAGCCTTTAAATCTCATTCTCACCCTTTGGGGCTGGTTTCATCCTCATTTTGTGGGTGACGAAGCACACTGGGTTTCCACAGCTTGCTCTCAGCTTCACACTTGGTAGCTGTGTTACTGTCCTCCACTGAGTCAGCTCATTAGCTTTGTCATCTGGAAAAGTTCCTCAGTGTCACTGATCTGTGTTACCCATGAGTCAAGAGAATGGTAGAGAGATGATAAAATGCCTGTGTGATGGGCATGGAAGAGAACAGACAAGATGATAGAGCCCTTGGTCCCTAGCCCCAACAGCTATATCTTTACCACAAGATGCATTATGTTAACTGGTAAAGGGGATTGAGATTAAAGATAGAATTGAGGTTAGTTATTAGAGACCTGGGCATGGAAGCAGCCTGGATGGCTCAATAGCTTTTGAATAATCCCAGGGTTCCTTGTAAGTGTATTTGGGAGAGACAGTAGAGAAAGGGAGGGAGGGAGGGAGGGGGAGAGAGAGAGAGAGAGAGAGAGAGAGAGAGAGAGAGAGAGAGAGAGAGAGAACAGTGTGCAAAGGATGTGGCCAGTTTGCTTATTTTAAAGAAAGAGACCATAGGTCAAAGAAAGACTAGCTGGAAAAGGCTAGAAAACAGATTCTTTCCTAGAGCTCTTGGAAAGAACACAGCCTGTTAACACTTAGATTTTAGTCCTGTGAGACCCATGTAGGACTCCTGACCTATAAAACTAATAAATTGTGCTGTTTTAAGCCCTTACATTTTGGTGGCTAGTTATGGTAGCAACAGAAAACTAATGCCCGTACCATCAATTATCTCACACAGTCACATCTTTCTCTTACAATGAGAAATTTCCAATCTGCTTAGGTCCTAGTCTAGGGCAGCAACTGGGTCATGTTTATCAATAGGCGAGATAAAAGGTTACAAGTTCACTCTGCCGATGCTTGCGTCTGCTCCTGACCTTTATTCCTACAAGGGAGAGCCTGTGCTCAGCTCTTCCGTCTGTGCTGTGCGCACATGCACTTCTGTCTTCTGTTCCTTATGATGGCCAGGTGGTGGTGTCACGTGTTCAAACATCCATTGAGAGGAGGAGGAAGAGACAGGGTCTTAGTGAAAGTAAAAGCCTAAGCTACAGGCTCTGACTAGTTTATCCACAGTTCTGTGTGGCTTCTTAGATTCATGTCCAGTTTATATATTCAAGTAGTACTCCTATTCATCTCTCTGTCTGTCTCTCTCCCTTCCCCTTTTACTCCCTCTCCCCTTCTCCTCCTTCTCTGTTTCTCTCTATCTCTGTCTCTGCCTCTCTGCCTCTTTCTCTCTGTCGTGTATTTGAATGTGGTCTGGGAGTGCAGCTCAATGATAGTATGTGATAACGCCGTGGAGGTCAGGGGACAACCGTGGGTGTCAGTCAGTCCTCACCTTCCATCTTGTTTGAGACAGGGTCTCTTGTCTGAGGCTGCTAGCTGACAGACAGGCTTCTGGGGATTTGCCTGTCTCTACTTACCATCATCCTATAGGAGTGCTGGGATCATACCTGGTTTTACACAGGCTCTGGGGGTTCGAACTCTGGCCCTCACACTTGTTCATCAGGTGCATTGCCCGCTGAGCCCCACCTCTCTTGTTTCTTTTATTTCTATGGTACTGGGAGATGCAGCATGCCTCACACACCCGGGGAGCATGGTCTATTGCTGAGCTTCAGGGCCAGGCCTGCTGATTTCTAGACAGAGTATCACTAAATTGCCCAAACTGGTCTTGAACTTGATCTGAAGCTCAGGTGTAGCATGTATCTTAGAAGGTCTTATTAATAAAATCAAACCTGAGCCAGGTATTGGGGTAAATGCTGGATGGTCAGAGACACAGAATAAGCCACAGCTATCTCACCTTGCCGGATCCTCAGCTGGTCTTGCTTCCTCAGACTGGAAGCCTCTATGTCCTCATATCCAAATGACTCTCAGCTGAACTGCTGCTAGAAGCCTGAATGCTTAACCAGCCCAAATGCTTCTCCAGGCCAAATGCCTACCCAGGCCAAATGCCTCGAGTTTCTTCACGCCTTATATACCTTTCTGCTCTCTACCACCACTCCCTGGGATTAAAGGCTGGTTTACTGGGATTAAAGGCGTGTGTCACCACGCCTGGCTGTTTCCAATGTGGCCTTGAACTCACAGAGATCCAGAGGGATTTCTGTCTCTGGAATGCTAGGATTAAAGGCGTATGCTACCACTGCCTATCCTCATGTTTAATATTGTGGCTGTTCTGTCTCTGACCCCAGATAAGTTTATTAAGGTACACAATATTTTGGGGAACACAATACCACCACACTCAGGCTAACTTCAAACTTGGAATCCTCCTATTTCAGCCTCCAGAGTAGCTGTGATTGTCAGCCTGTCCCACTAAACTTGTCTTTTTTTTTTTCTTTATTCCCTATGTTTATGGTTCCTTTGGGGCCCTCTTATGGGAGGAATCTGGCTTTATATCACATTTCAGTGCCTATCTCAATGCAAGCTTAAGATCTCACCTTAACCCTAAGACATGCCTACACCTATGTCTACTCTGCCCCCATCACCCCCAAACCAGAACAATGTCATGCGCTGCCTCACTGTCACTGGGCCAGAGTGCAGCTTTGCTTCTGAGAGACTGAATCCCCTGTTTATGGAGGCCATGAAGTCCCATCTACTGGCTGCAACCCGGATACTTGAGAGCCAGTGGCTCAGCCCGAGCTATGTCAAGCCCTGAGACAGATGTGAAAACCAGGTCAAGGGAAGAAGCCTGTGTCCCCATCAGCAGTCAGGACACAAAGGGCACAGTCTGCTTTAAGCCATTTTTTATTCTGTTCTTGGTCCCCAGAAGATTGAAAACTGCCCATCCAAGTAGGGAAGCTTACTCTGCCAAGTCAAACGCTAATCTTATCCGGGAAGGTCCTCACAGACACACCAAGAGACGAGAGATGGTGTCTAACCTGGACACTCCAAAGTGCTGTCAGGCAGACCCACGACATTCCCATAGTCAGCACTGTAGTAACCGCCACTCGGACCGCTCAGATCCAACCAGGCTGACTGCTGACTCCCCTGGGAAGGCTTACCACTCCTCTGAGCAGATATGGACTTCAGTAGTTAGAGTCAAAACAAAAAGATATACATGAAGAACAGGTGTTTCAGTCCCCTGCCTTGGAGATGACATCTGGCCTGTCAGTCACCAGCTGTGTGCAGTTGGGGAAGTCACTTAATGTCTCTAGGCATTGGTTACCTCATGTGCAAAGAGGACAGTGGGTATTGTGAGAGTGATTTACTGAAAGCTGAGTGCCTGCGGGATGCCGGGTGCTTGTCCATTGCTCACCACTGAAGCACTTACATTCCCCCAAAGCCTGAAAACAGTAACTCTTGCTGTGTTTTCTCTCTGCCAAATGGAATATTTACACTTTTTTAAATTAATTCACTAATTAGGTATTTTGAGTCAGGGTCTCACCAGACTGACTGTTCTCAAACTTGAAGTTCTCTTCTGTCAGTCTTCTGAATGCTCAGGTTACAGGCTTGTGTTTCCTTATCAGCCTTCAATTATGTTTAAATGAATGAATGAGAGCTATGCACGCTGTCGTTTCCAGGTCACATCTAACCTTTCCCGGGTGCCTCAGAGGACCTGCCTCCCTGTCTCCTCGGGCTCCTGCAGGGTCTCTTCACCACTGAACCTTTCTGACATTGTCCTGGTGCCCCTCCTCCCCGCCTGCTGGGCTGTAGGATTGCTGGTGCAATCGGCTCCATCGCTGTGGTGAATTACCTTGTTCCTGCTCTGTTTGTCAGCACGAAGGATTTATGGGGGGAGAGAATTCTTCCTGGAGACTTTCATCTTCTGTGTGCGCACAGGCTCACCCCCCAGCCCTCCTCCCAGACCCCATCCATCAGCTGCCCTAAGTACATATATATTATCCCACCTGCGCCCTCTGATGCCTTTTCTTCCTCTCTTGCTTCCTTTGAGCCAAACACGGGTAGAGGTTAATGGAGAAGATGTGTAACCCAGTTGGCTTTGGCAGCAGAAATCTCCAAGACGCTTTAGGAATGTGCCTTCGTCGCATTCACGGTTGTCCGAAGCTGAAATATGGTCAAAAGGAGCCCAGGAAATAGCCCCATCCTCTTTTCCTGATAGAATTGAGCCATCTTTTTCCTAGTTGCTGCCTGCCACCCGTGCTGGAAGGTTAATCTCTTCCTCCTCTCAACTAGTGCATTTATCATAGGGAAGTGGTCTGTGGTGCAAAATATTGATCAAAAGCCTGCCAGGTCCTCTGCTGGGTTGAAATTGAGTGTTGCAGTCAATCAATTGCCTGGCATTTGGTGGTGTGGAGAGCACAGTGACTGGCGAGTGGCAAGTGTGGCAAGGCTGATAGGTGGAGGGAAGGGACTAGAGACTGGGGGAGGGGGGAGATGGACTCCTCCAACTGTCTCTCCTGATTGGCTCACAAAGCAGGTGTGGTCAATGTTGCTGGGCAGGATTGGGAATCACAGAAGGGTGATCTTGCCAGCCTCAATGTCCTCATGGACAACACACACACACACACACACACACACACACACTATATGAGTTAATATGAGGGCAAAGTGTCAACCACTAAACCTGCAAAACTAGTCAGAAAAAATGGGGGTAATATGCTATGGAACATCCTTTTCTATACTATGAATATGTATTACTTTCATTGGTTAATAGAAAGCTGGCAGGCTGGTAGCTGGGCAGGAAGTTAGGCAGGAAAGCCAAAGTGAGAATGATGGGAAGAAGGAGGGTCAAGTCAAGGGAGACGCCAGCCGGCCAGCCGCCCAGGAAGCAAGACCTGCTGGAGGACAGGTAAAACCATGAGGCATGTGGCATAATGTAGATGAATAGAAATGGGTTAATTTAAATGTAAGAGCTAGTTAGTAATAAGCTTGAGCTATTGGCCGAGCATTTATAAATAATATGAAGCCTCTGTGTCAGTTATTTAGGAGCAAGTGGCCGGGACAGGAAAACGTCTGTTTATAGTAATGACTTAAGGTACAGGTGGCACTCAGGAAATTCAGTTTAGCTGAGATGGTGGAAGGGGCCAACTCTGAGCCATTCTTATGTGCAGAAGCACCAATGCCCTTTTGCACAAACTATGCTGAGTAATTAATTCTAGATTCCCCTCAGCAATTTCCCTCTCTCCCTTTGTCTTTCCAGCCATTCTTCTCCCCCTCCATTTCTTCTTTTGTGTGTGTGGCAGGGTGTACGTGGCTGAGCTTGCCGATGCGTGGAGGCTGGCAGTGACTTCTCCTATCACCGCCCGCCCACTTTGGTTTTGACACGGGGGTCTCTTTCTGAACCCAGAGCTCAAGGTTTCAGTGAAAGTGGCTGGCCAGGACGCCCCTGGGATTCACCGGTCTGTCCACCCAATGCTGAGTCGCAGGCATACACAGCTGCAGCCAGGGTGCTGCCGGGCACTTGGATGAGTTCCAGTAGTAAAGAGAACTCTTCAGGACGTTGTGTCCCCTCGAGTTGTTTCCACTCTTCACTCTTACAAGCAGAGACTGTCTATGGGATGTTTCCTCGCAGCTTCCCGTGTCTCATCCTGGGGCAGCAGAGAAGGCACATGCCCTTGGCAGCACAGCCAGGTGGGCTTCAGGGAGGAGGTGGTTTTTGAACAGTGGTGTGAGGAAGGGTTAAAAGTCCCTCAAGAAAGGCAATGTGGAGAGGTTATGAAAGCATGCTTCAGAATGAACCACCTATGCAAAGGAACCTGAAGGCAACTTGGTGTGGCTGATCTAACCGCCACCAGCCCGGAGAGGCAAGAGGGACCATGTCATCAGCTATGTGACAAACTGCAGACATTATTGCAAGGAGTGAATAGGATGACGTAAGCAAAGGGCTTACTTACCACAGTGCTTGGCAGGAAGTATGTGCTTGAATGATACCCGTCCCTGTCGTAACTGGGATAATTGGTTGTCGGCAACAGAGAGCTATCTCTATCAGCCAGAGTCTCACATGGACACTGGATCTGAGGTATGTGAAGGAACTGCTCACCAAAGTGTGAAGTGGCAATAAAGGAACCCACAAGGCACGCACAGTGCAGCAGCCTGAGGAATGGCAAGATTGGGGGTGCACTACTCCATCAAGCTTGGAGCAATAAGAGGAAGGAGCTGTTTGTTGTCAGATCCCAGAGAGAAAGAGAGGAGGGAGCCCACTCCCACCTTTTGAAGAGTTCTTAAGTGCAGAAGAGAAGAATGAGGAAATATCAGATAGAAAGATAGATCTAGCTGACAAGAAGAAAGACAGAAACACGGGATAGCTTTGGAAGAGCCTGGGTCAATACCCAACAACCTTGTTCTTTATTCAAGAGGGCTTTTTATATCATGCCAATGGGTGGGGCAAAAGACCTCCCCCTGTAAGATCAAAGCAGACCATACAGCCAAGTGTAGACCCTTCCAAACACCTGGTAACCATGCCCGTGTTCAAATCATCTCCTTATGCAGCCCTGCTGGGTAAAGCAAGCTCAGATTCTCTGACCCTGAGTAAGTTCTCACTAGGAAGCCTCTGTGGACTCCCACAGGAGAGGTAGATGGAGAAAGGAGGGAGAAAAGGAGAGAGAGAGAGAGAGAGAGAGAGAGGTGGGGTAATGAGAGCTGGGCTGATTCTGAGTTTGGGGCAGCAATGTTGCAGCCCACCCTTCATAACACCATAGTCAGGTGTTTCAGAGAAGTCATTGCCCCCCCCCCATCTCCACCATTGCTCACTATTGTCCAGGGATGCAGGGAACGTGAAGCCTTGGGAGCCGGAATCGGAAGTCCTAGGGCCAGAGAAATGGATAAGGAAGACACAGTTCAGTCTTCCAGGCGGTGACACAGTTGGGTAGTTGATCAGCAAGTTCTTATCAGGCAGCTAGGTAGTTTACATGTTCAGTGAAGTCAGGAGGGCTGTCACCAGAGTATAGGCATGAGACTGGCTGCAGGAAATGTCAATTCCCACGTTTCCTTCCCCTCTGCTCTCTAAGGTGCTGGCTGGACTTTCAGACCACATACAAGGTCCCAAGACCCTGACTATATCATCTCTATTCAACCAGCTCTGCAACTATGTGGAGAGAGAGGGTATATCCTCTAGCCTGAATTGGGTCTTACTTCTCTTTGGTAAAATTGTCCTCACTTAAATATTCTTAGCCTCAGTTTCCTTGTATTTAAAGTGGAAGCACTACTATATTCACCCGGTTATAGAAAGAAGAAAGCAGAGCAGCTAGATGGGGGCTTTGGAACTACACTGCCTGGTTTCCAGATCATCCACTTAGGTGTGTCCTGCTGAGCCTCACACCCACACTTGGAAGGCAAGGATGGTGTGGGTATCTACCATATAAGGTGGTTAGAAGGTAGATTACATGACATAATACATGAGAATTCTTAGCAGAGCAAAACATAGTAAGGTTGTTAAATGCTAACTGATAGGATTTTTGTTATCATTAATAGCGTCATCACCACCATCATCATCGTCCATTTGCTTTTACATTTCAGAAGGAGGGTCCTTCTATATTCCTAGAGGCTCTCCTTAGCTGTGCCGAGAGTGGTACCCGGGTACACGCTTCCAGCCTCTCATCACAGGGGGGAAAGAAACACATCAATTTGTCTCACATATCCCATTCATTTTTTCCTCCTTCCTGATTTTGTTTCTTGTTGATTGCACACTCTCTTGAATTGCTGTTCAATTGTAATAGCCAGTTTCTCTTGCTCTGTGGAGACCAGGTAGCAGCCACTCACTGCTCTTACCCACGGTGCTCAGATTCCCAGTGCTCACCCGTGGAGATGCGGCCCTGACTGTGCCTGGTGAGCCTGAGGGTAGACGGCAGACTTGCTGGCATGGTTAGGGACAGGGGAGATGGGCTCCCAGATCAGTTTCCCACACTCCAATGGGCTTTTCTTTCCCAGAAAATATCCATGCTGAGAAGAAGGGCAACAGACTGCTTTTTATTTTTGTTTTTTATTTTTTATTTTTTTGCTTTGTGAAAGAACCAATTGTCCATGAAATCAAATAAAGGTGAAATACATATGGAAATACCATGGGCCTGCTAAAATCGGTTAGATGAAAAAATGAAACTCAGAAGTCCTGCCAGTCCATGCTTCTAAGATTTATAATCATATTACATTGCTTGTAGTGTGACAGCAACAGCCACAGAAACATAAGTGTGTGAGTTTAAAATACGATTCTGGGCAGCCTACTGTGGTGCAAAAACCTCTCCAGCAGAATGAGGCGACCAGATCCAGTAGACACCACCCACCTCCACGCTGAGTGAGCACACACCACCGGAAGATCATATCCCTGAAATGAAGGTGAGGGGTGTGATGCCTTTTTACATGCCAGCCATCATCATTTTTGATTTTCAGTGATTGGCTGCTGAGGACTTTCAGTTGCAGAGGACTTTCGATTGCGTTTTCTATTTTGAAATGGAAGTGATGACTAAAACCAATTGTAAACTCTGCGAGCTGCTGAGACTTCAGCGATTTTTGTAGGTCTTAAGCCTCTCAGCTGCAAGAAGGTAGCTATTCGCCACTGGTGCTGCATGGGGAATATTGAGCTTGGTATTTTTCCCACACACACAAACACAGACACACAGTCACACATGCACACGTGCATGCTCACAATCACACGTGCACACTGCTTTTCAGGTGCTGCTTGTAAGGTACCCAAGGTATACTATCAGTCCTCAGAGGTGAGGTGAGGGGAGCCCCTGGGTTGTAAAATGTTCTGGTCAGACAAATCTAAGGATTGAATCCTGGAGCAGATGGTGGCAGCACTGCTAGATGCTTGGTCCACTGGATGCTGCTGGGAATGAGGTGTTCTCTCTAAGTGCCTCTTGTTTTATTCCTGTGATTAAGACACCATGACCAAAAGCAACTCAGGGAGGAAAGGATTTATTTCACCTTATACTTCCACATCACAATCCATTATCAAAGAAAGTCAAGGCAGGAACTCAAAGCAGGAACCTGGAGGCAGGAACGAAAGCAGAGGCCATGGAGAAACACTGCTTACTGGCTTGCTCCCTGTGGCTTTCTCAGTCTGCTTTCTTAGCACCCAGGACCACCAGCCCAGGAGTTTTACCACCCATAATGGGCTGGGCCATCCCACACCAATCACAGCCTCTCCTGGGAGATGGTTGGTCCTCAACTTCTTACCCTTCCTTCTTCTTGGAGTCTTTTCCAGTCTTGCCCGTATCCTGTGAGCGCTCATGACCTCTCCTCTTGGATTATTTTCCTACTGTTGCTATGACAAATGAGCCCAAGTTTGTTACTTGAAGCAACCCAGATTTATTACTGTATGGTTCTGGAGCCGAGAAGCCTAAAATGTCCCTCACATGGCTCAGGTAAAGCTGCAAACAGGACTGCAAGCCCTCTGAAGATTCTGGTGAAGAATCTTACACCTTTGCTCCAGCCTTTGCTAGCTCCTAAGATTACTTCCTTCACCTTTGAAGTCAGTCAATACTGCCTCTGCTTCCACCACCAGACTCTGACCCTTCATTACAGTATCATTTTTTACAGGGACCACCCAGATGATCCAAAATACACTCCCCTCTCATTTTTAAATTCAATTAAAAATATTCTTTATTTTTGAGAATTTCATACATGTATACAACAAATTACCACATATACCCCTCATTTGTAGAGGGTAGCCATTCCAGCTTTGATCTGGAAGTTCCAACCCCCATTGAGGCTTCGGTAACTGTCACGCCCAAAAGGCGGGGCCAAGACAGGACCTTGAAGACCCGAGATCCAGATGCACTGGCTTTCTTGGTTCCTGGACCCTGGACACTGGAGCTAGACCAAGCAGAGTTCTCCAGAGAACACCGCCAGACTGTGTCACACCTTTCCCAGACCCTGTTACCTATCCCTTCACTTGTAAGTTACCCCACAAAATAAACCTCCCTTTTAACTACGTGGAGTGGCCTTAATAATTTCACCAATACTCATTTCCCTTTCTAATTCCCTCCATATCTCCCCAAACACAGCCCCTCCCAACTTCATGTTTTGTTTTGCTTTTTATAACCCTCTAAGCCCAGTTAGTGCTGGTTATATGTGCATGGCTGCGGGAGCATCCACTGAAGCATTGAAACCTACAGGCAGCCACCCCTCTCCCCAGAAACTATAGTATGTCCTCAGGAAGGGGCAGGGCTTGGAGATCATCTACCCATCTATGTTGAGGGTTTTGGCTGGCTTGATTATGTAGGTAACCACAGCTGCAGTGAGTTCATGAAGAGAGAGTTTCCCAGCACTCTTCCCCACTTTCCAGCCCTTACACTCTATCCTCCTCCTCCTCTTCCTCCTCCTCCTCCTCTTCCTCAGTGTCTTCTTATCTATCATCTTTACTTAATCACATCTGTAATTTCACCTACCACTTGATTTTCAGGTTCCAGGGATTGAGATGTAGACATTTAGAGGCCCACTGGGTAAAGGCATTGCTACCAAGCCTGATGACCTATATGATGGAAGGAGAGCACTTCCTGAAGAGGTCCTCTAGCCTCCACATGTGTTCTATGGTGCACACACATATACGTGACTGTTTTCTGAGTAGATGTGGACATCTTTGGGGAACTATTATTCTGCCAACCACTGGCCTTAGTCCAGTTTCCCTCTTTATCTCCTTTCCTGTCAGAAATGTCTGCTCTTGGATGTTTAGGGCAAATGGAAATCTTCCATATACTAGAACCTTCCCTAACCTCCAGGTCTGGGTAGACTACTTTGTTTTCCTGCTCTAATACTTTCCCTTGTGGCTCTTGATGTTACGCTGTCTGTCCTGATAGTCTGAGTATAAAAGGATGACAGACAGAGGGAAAAAGTAACTATTGGGAACAGAAAGGTGTTAGTAACTGTGCTCCACACTATCCCAACAAGGGGCACTGGTCAGTCCTGTTTGCTCCCCATGTGCTCCATCTGGTGAGAGGAGACTGGAGTTCAGAAATCCTCGCAGACAGCTTATGAATCAGTCCATCACCCTCAAGTCACAGTCACTCAATCATTCTTCTATGTGCAAACTGTCTGTCTACAAAAGGTGGGACATGGTTTCACGTAAGATGGAATTGACTTGCATTTTTAAAAAAATGCAAGAACACCACACACCAGAATGGTATAACCCAGAAGTTCTCAACCTGTGAGTCGTGACCCTTTGGGGGTTGAACGACTTTCACAAGGGTAGCCAAAGATCATTGGAAAACACAGATATTTACATTATGATTCATAACAGTAGCAAAATTACAGTTATGAAGTGGCAATGAAAACAATTTTATGGTTAGGGGTCACCCCAACATGAGGAATTATGTTAAAGGGTGGCAGCCTTGGGAGGGTTGAGAACTGCTGGTCCAACCAAAAGTGGCAGGAAATACCAATGTTGCTGAAAACATTGGAGTGTGCATTTGCTCAAGGGCCACTGCAGAAGATAACATGATGGTACACACCTGTATTCCCAGCATTTGAGGGACCAAGGCAGGAAGAACAGGAGTTGGAGATCAGTCCCCCTCAAATGAACAGCAACAAGACATGTTTCAGGCTTTGCATGCATGTCCCATGGCCTGGCTTGTATACAGAGATGAGTGTACATGACCATCAGAAGACACATTCAGGAATGCTCACAGTGCCAGTGTTTATAGTGGCCCAGATCAAAGGGACTGCATGTCCACTCTAGTGCTATATATAAGGATACAGTACAGCACCAGAAATGAACAAAATGTAAATACTCACAATCGCATTAATATGACTAATGAAGCGATGTGAGAAAGAAGTAACGCAGAGGACACCCTACACCTCCTTCATTCACATCAATCTCAAGAGCAGACAGAACATCTTCCAGGATTGTGAGATTGACACTCTTCCACCAATAGGTGGCTCCTTGTTTGTTCCTGACTCCATGTAAGCTGTGACTGTGCTGGGATGGATGGTGAGTGATTTCTGTAGCTGGGGCACAGGCAGGCTGCAGCTGCAGCCTGGGGTTCCTCCTGGGATGCACACCTTGGAATTATGAACCCTCCTGAGGAGTTTTACTACCAGCCCAGGCTGGACTGGAGAGAGCACATGGGCATGAAGGTGTTGGAGGAACTCCAACTATTGTTTCAATTTCGCTACCCTAGTGAATTCAGTGCTGAGCCTTTGAGTTGCCCCCACCAAGACAGAATAGAAGGAGGCTTGCATGCCTAGACTGCAGGGACTATAAGCCAAATACAATAAACGAACCAATCAAAAATCAAAGAGGCAAAACTAACCAGTGGTGTGGGAAGTGAGGAGAGTGGTTAGCCTGCAGAAACAACCAGGAAGTGGAGAGAGTGGGACCTGAACTTCACCTGGAAGCTGGCTGCATGGGTGAGCTCACTGGTGAATTTGTGGACATTTAGCGGGTGGCTGCA
>CABHPQ010162124.1:20116-30230 GCA_902168405.1 Peromyscus aztecus | reverse complement strand
TGGGTGAGCTCACTGGTGAATTTGTGGACATTTAGCGGGTGGCTGCATGGGTGAGCTCACTGGTGAATTTGTGGACATTTAGTGGGTGGCTACATGGGTGAGCTCACTGGTGAATTTGTGGACATTTAGCGGGTGGCTACGTGGGTGAGCTCACTGGTGAATTTGTGGACATTTAGCGGGTGGCTGCATGGGTGAGCTCACTGGTGAATTTGTGGACATTTAGTGGGCTGCATGCCAGCATTTCTCTTTCTCTTCCTCCTTCCCTCCATCTCTTTCTGTCTCTTACACCTATCTCATTCTCTTCCTATATAGACATTCTTACACATATGTGTCATGCTTCTATAAAAAGAACACATGTGGTAGAGCAGGAGTTAAGTTCTGGCCCAGAGACACCTTAGTCCCTGGCTTAGAGAACTTGAGCTGTTACCTGTGCTCCTCAGAGCTAATTTGTTCCCAAGGAATGTAAACTTACAAGTCAAAAGACACTTCTGGGACTCTCACAGGAGTGACAGGACCAGGTGTCAGGCATGGCTGTATTCAGAGGCTCAAATAATGTGTCCGTACTTTAGCCCAGTAGCTGTGACTCCAGGCTGACTTTCCCTAGGGAGTGTCTATTCCCAAGTCCTCCTAGCCCATAGGTGGGACAGAGAGAGGACTCATCTCCTCATTTGTTCCCAAGAAAGAGGTGAAATCTTTTATCTCATAAAAGTGGGTCACGTGCACATTCCTGGCTCAATCGGCTTACCCAGGAAGATATAATATTGTGGTTGGCCAGGGCATTGTCAAACGTCGATCCTGGGAGCAGGGCTGCTGTCACTCACACTCCAGTCACATTAAGGTAAGCGGAGGAAAGCAGGGTGGGAGAGCACATGCTGGAAAGGGGGTGCAGAGCCTAAGCCCCACTTTCTCTGCCTGTAAATTGGGCAGAATGCTGAGCCCAACTGTCTCTCTGAAAGTGAGGTTACATGTTTTTTTTTAATGAAATATGACCCATTTATTTCAGTGAATAATTTTATAATTCTAGGAGTTCAAATATATCAAATTACATCTTTCAGAGTCTCAGGGTTTTGAACACAATGCTGAAGGATTTCTTAGGGCAAGATGGAGTTTCTCAGGGATGTGGGTCCTACTACTAGCCACTGGCCTTGCTTGGGTTGTAAACTTCCAGATATATACCTAATTACTTCTAGAAAGAAGGAAAGGGGGAGGGAGGGAGAGAGGGAAAGAGAATGGAGAGAAGGCTTCACATTCTCCTATAGATTCTTCTCACCTTCTGTTTTAAAGATGATGATAAATGAGGCTCAGAGAAATTGAGTGACTTTCCCCAAATCACCCAGCTGTTGCCAGGCCTGGTGGTACAAAGCTTTCTCTTTCTAGCTAACCACGCACACCTGGGTTTCTGAAGCTCATTAGGAAGACGATTCCATAACCCACACAGTTCTGTGTGGTGGGCTGGCTGCCTTTTGTATTGTAGGAGTTTACCAGTATCCTGGGCTTCTATTTGGTAGGCACCAGGAACTGCTCCTCCATAGCCCTCATGCTGTGGCAACTAAACTGTCTCTGGACATTGTAGAAAGTCCCCCGAAGAGCAAGCCTCCTAGCTGAGAACCATTGTTTCTACAGCAGCCACTGTCTGGTCTTTGTCCCTCACCAGCCCTGTGATTGATGGGGGAACTTTTCACTTCCTTGAGCCTCGGTTTCCTTATCTGTAAAATGGGAATCCAAACCATAGAGGTATGAGTGCTAGGCTCCATGTGCCTAGCATGAGTGAGACTTCAGCTTGGCCAGCACAGTGTCTGCCTACATCAGATGAACAGGACAGTCGGCAATTAGCTGGTATCGTAAGTGCTTCCTAGCTGGCAGGTTAGGTAATCTCTCACTACGTTGCATGTGATTTTCCAGAGAGGATGTTTTATATTTGGCAAATTAGAGACATGCTGAATTGCAAATGAAGACAGGCATTTCAGGCCACTCCTGTTGCCTAATTAGTACAACTCCGTTGACAGCCTTGGCTTCTTCAAAGGACGTTCCCTGGGATGTGGGCCTTCCACAGAGCTGGCTGAGAACTCGGAACAGAGTCAGATGTCCGATATCAAACATTTCTGTGTTCAGAAATGAGGCCAGGTTCTCCAATTCGGAGCTCTCTCGGTAAATGGTCCCCTGCTTATTAAATTCCTGCAGTGGCCACTTTAATTGGACCCGCCTCCCCCACTTAGCTGCTCAAGGCTGTATAATCCTACTCTGATTTGGTGTCCAGAGTGGGATCAAAGTTGGAGGTGCATGCCTATGGTTGCCCAAATTCTTCAAAGATGACTAGCTGGACCTGCACTGGCTTGTCCCACCTTGAGCACATATGGATGAATAGTGTCAGGTTTTTATCCCAGTGTGATTAGAATAAGCCCACCCACAAACAACCCCACATCGGTGTTCCAGCTGTGACTAAAACACTTATCTCTGTTCCTGGGGCCTTGCATAGAATAGCTGATCACTAAGTAGTAATGGCAGCCTTGATGGCCCTTCATCTTTGCCCTTGGTCCTCCAGAAACCCGTTAAGAGCCCTGATCCGAAAGCAAAACTAGAGACTGTGAGGTGGTCTCCAGGCAGCAAGCTTTCTCAATCACAATCTAAGGGCAAGCGCTTGTGGGGTGTTTTGTTTTGTTTTGTTTGTCAACTTGACACAAGCTAGAATCATCTGAGAACAGAGAACTTCAGCTGAGAAGATGTCCCCTTAGATTGGCCTGTAGACAAGTCTGTGGGGGCATTTTCTTTATTAATGACTGGGAGATCTCAACTCATTGTGAGTGGAACCACTCCACAGCAATGGTCCTGTGTGCTAAAGAAAGCAGGCTGAGCAAGCCATGGAAAGCAAGCCAGGAAGCAGAGTTCCTCCATGGCCTCTGCATCAGTTCCTGCCTCCAGGTTCCTGCTCTCACTTCTGGCCTTGGCCTCCCTCAGTTGACGGTGACCCAGGATATGTCAGCCAAATAAACCATCTCTTTCTCACATTTGCTTTTGGTCATGGTGTTTATCACAACAATAGCAACCCTAACTAAGACAAGGCCTATGGGTGGGAGGTTGGTTGGTGGGGAGTTGGTCGGCTACCCTCCCCCCAGGGAGGGGCCCTAACAGGCTATTCTACTTGCAGTCCAGACCCTCAAAGTGGATCCTAAATATCCACATTGGTCTCCTTTTATCTGGCCTGGATCCTGGTCCTTGTTCATTCATCCCCCATAGAGTTGAGTCCCACTTTCTTCCCATCTCTCCTCACCAGCATTCTGGCATATGATATAAAAATAAATTAAAAAATAATATAAAAAATGAAGTCATGTCACCTTGCCCCTTACTCTTGACTCTGATTCTTCTGGAGTCCTGGCTAGGGGCTTCCTGAGAGAATGACTAAGATCACACAGGTACTGAGTACCCATCTAATTCAACACTGTCCTGCTCCTTCTCGAACCAGTTCCAGGGAGCTCAGCTCCCAAGCAGGCCTTGTAGGATTGTGGGACCTCATCAACCTCCAGATTCTGGTAAGTCAGGATCAGTATGGCAGAGAAATGCAGAATATACACAAAAGTTCCTGGAGATTCTTTTGTCCCACCTTATATCAAACACAAGCAGATTCTTCGCACCACATTTGAGGGGAGCTCATTACATGCAACTAAAACTAGGTTGCAGAAATGCCTTAAGAACAAACGTCTCAGAGAGAAAAAAGATTGCTCCAGAGCAGGTAAATGCAGCTGAAGTCCCATTTCAACAAGCCTGAAGGAATGTGGAATTCTTCTGTCACTGGGAGTGCCATGTCTATGGAAACAGTCCTTGGTACACACGGAGTGTGTGGTTAATGCCCAGCAGGTGGATTTCCTAGGATACAGAGGTAATGGTGTTCACAAGGTCCTGCATTCCAGCCATTCATTTTGGAATTAGGGGAAATGGAGGCATGAGGACTCCGGGTCAGCATAGATGGACGCTGAAAGAATCTGGGAACCCTGCTTGGCCACATTGCTCCATGAGCTTGGAGGAAGGATGCCCTCCCTCTGTACCTACATCTTCCCATCTGTAAAATGCATACAGCACAACCCAGGCTTGGAAATTCTAGATCATAGCTGGTATATTGTATTTGTCCCACTGACCTCTTTATTCATTTTTATTCTGACAATTTCATACTTGCACACAATACACTGTGATGATATTTACTCACCCCGAGATCCTCTCCTGTTCTACTCCCACCTATTTCCTTCTTCCCAACTAGTCCTCCTACCTCACATCTTATCCCTGTTTTTCCCTCCTTCCTTCCATCCCTCCCTCTCCCTCCCCCATCCTCTTTTCTCCCCCCCCACCTCTTTCCTCTCTTCTCCTTGACTCCTGTTTCTTTCTCTGCTAAGAGAACTTGAAGATGGCTGTTTGCCGAAGTGGGATTTGCTTGGCGCTAGCAGGAAATCACCCCTTGGTGGGGAAGTGGGGCACAGACCGCACTGAACTCCTCACGCCCCTCAGCATGTTCCTGCAGGTGGTTTCCTGGTTACAGGGCATGTGTGGCTGCAATAGACACAGCAGAGGTCCATTCAAAGAGCATCTGCAGGCTTCCATGGGACTCTAGAAGGATGAAGGGTACATGTCCTGCAGAATCTTTGCTTCTCTAGGCCTAGTGAAGAGAGGGAGGATCTGCAGAGGGATTCTTGGAGGTGTTGGAATCACAAATGGCTGATTCTCAGCAGTAAGATGGACAAAGAAAACAAGAAAATGAACCATCCCAGGGTGATGGCGGCAGGCGCTCAGCCGGTGACAGAGGCTGCATACAAATAGCACAGTGTGACTTCAGGGTCAGGCGCCAGTCCCAAAGGGGCTGAAATTTTAGAAATCACAGACTGTTTCTGTCCTAATGATATATAACTCCTTTAAGGTGTTTGCTGTGTGCTGGGAGCTACATCAGGTACCCCCCACACAGCAGCAGCCACTGCTGACACCCACTTACAGTCATTCTCCCATCCTCCCTGATTAATACCATTGAACTGTAAAGAATGGTAATGGAACCAAAGAACAATAAGCCCAGAATTCCTTGGGGCTAAAGGTGGTCAGATAGTAAAGCTCTGACCAGTGAGACACAGGTAGAGGTCTATGTGACAGAGCCACTGAGAAAGCTGGTCATTCACCTTTACTTTTTCTCATCTCAGGATGTAGACATACTAGTCAGGCTGCAGCAGCCACCTTGTGATTAAAAAGAAAAGAAATCTAAACTAAGATAGCAATGTGGGAAGACAAAATAAGATGGGTTCCGGGTTTGGTGGTACCATGCAGTGCTCGCCATAGCATTTTCTTGTTTTATGAGGAAAAAAAAAATCTACTTTAAACTACTGTGGTGTCCACATGGACATCCTCCTTAAAGGTACACATTCTGTTACTTAGTTCTTACCACAAGCTTGTAAGCTTGGGCCTTGTCTTAGTCTGTTTTCTGATCTATGTTATTTCCACAGGTTGGGCAAATTATTTTAAAAAAGGTTTGTTTAGCTTATGGTTCTGTTTTCTTTTAAATTTAATTAAAATATAATTGCATCATACCCTTATTCCTCTCCTCCTTCCAACCCCTTCCATGTTTCCCCACTCTCTCTCAAATTTATGACCTCCTTTATTTAATTATTGTTGATATATATGCAAATAAATATATAAATGCAACTTGCTGAGTGTGTGACTAGTTTTATGTCAACTTGACACAAGCTAGAGTCATCAGAGAGGAGGGAGCCTCAATTGAGAAAATGCCTCCATAAGATTGTAGACAAGCCTGTAGGGTATTTTCTTAACTGGTGACTGATACAGGAAGGTGGCCATTTGGCGAGTGGGGCCCCCCCCTGGGCTGGTGGTCCTGGGTTCTATAAGAAATCAGACTGAGTAAGCCATGGGGAGCAAGCCAGTAAGCAGTGTTCCTCCGTGGCCTCAGCACCAGCTGCCCCTAGGTCCCTGCTCTGTTTGAGTTCCTGTTCTGACATCCTTCAACAGTGAATAGTGGTGAGGAAACATCAGCCTAGTAACCCCTTTCCTCCCATTTTGCTTTGGTCCTAGTGTTTCATTAGAGCAGTGGTAACCTTGACTAGGACACCGGGTCAGACTAGTGTTGCTTGTATGTGTGTGTTTTGGGGACTGACCACTTGGTATTGGATAAACAGTCAGGATGTTCATTCCTGGGGAAGTCTAGTGGCCCTCTCTCAGCAGTCACTAAATGTTCATAGCTCTTCACCTACGGATGGGGCCCCATGAGCTTTCTCCCACCTATGTTGGGAGGTCAACTGGTGTCAGAGTTGTTCAGGTCTTGCTTAAACAACCATGCTTCATGGATGCAGCTTCGCTACTGTAGCTAGAAAGCACAATCTCACAGTAGACTTCCTGGTCTTTTGGCTCTTAAAATATCTCTGCCTCCTCTTTCACAGTGTTCCCTGAGCCTGAGGTGTGGGGATTGTGTTGCAGGCCTATCAGCTGGAACTGGGGACAATGAAATCGGGCTTTCTCTGCATTTTCAACAGTTGTGTCTTTCTGTAATGATCTCTGCTTCAAAAAGAAACTTCTTTGATGAAGGGTGAGACTTATACTTCTCTGTGGGTCTGAGGACACAGCTTAGAGTGGAGTTAAAAATTACACTGGTTTAGAACAGCAGCAGCAGTTGGGTCTCCTCTAAGATTCATTGCTTCCCCAGGCAAGTGCGGTTGCTTAGTTTGACAGTAACAGGCATGATTTCCTCTCCTATTGATGCAGAAAAGGTCTAAAAACAAAAACAAACCAAAAACCCAACATGCCTTCTTGATAAAAGTCCTAGAGAGAGAATGACTGGAGAGATCACACCTCAACATAATAAAGGCGGTATATGACAAACCCACAACCAATATTATCTGAAATGGTGAAAACCTTGAGGTAATCCCATTAAAATCATGAATTAGACAGGCCTATCCACTATCTCCACTCTTCTTCAATGTAGTGTTCAAAATACCAGTTAGAGCAGCAAGACAAGAAAAGTAATTAAAGTGATACAAATAAGAAAAAAAATGACTCAAATTATGTCTATTTCCAATACATATTATACATAAGAGATCTAAAAAATTCTACCAGAAAAATTCTAGAAATAACCAACAATTTCAGCAAAATAGCAGAATGTAGAATCAGTTTACAAAAATCAGTAGCCATTCTGTACACCTACAACAAATGTTCTGAGAAACAGATCCTGGATACATCCCTATTCAGAACAGCCTCTAAGAAAATGACATATGTAGAAATAAACACAATAAAGTAGGTGAAAGACTTCTATAACAAAAACTTTGAATGCCCATAGAACGAGATTAAGGAATACTCTAGAAGGTGGAAAGACCTCCCATGCTCATGGACTGACAGTATTAATACTATAAAAATAACCACTCTGCCAAAAGCAATTTTACAGATTCAGAGCAGCCCGAGTCAAAATACCCACAGCATTCTTCACAGAAATAGAAAAAAAATTCCCCAATTCACATAGAACCAGAAAAGACCCTGGATAATCAAAGGAACCCTGAGCAAAGAGAATAAAGCTCGAGGGATTAACATTTCATATTTCAAGATATATTACAGAGCTACTGTAATAAAAATAGCATGGTACTGGCACACACACACACACACACACACACACACACACACACACACACACACCAAGACCGATGGAACAAGAGAGAGGACTCAAGCATGAGTACACATAACTACACACATCTGATATTTGATGAAAATGGCAAGAACATGCTCTGGAGAACAGGTATCATCTTCACAGTAGTGCTAAGAAAAAAGAATGTTCACATGCAAAAGAATGAAATAGACTCATATCCACCACTCTGCATGAAAATAAATCCCAATGGATGAAAGGCCATGATGTGAAAGCTGAAACCCTGAAACTGCCAGAAGAAAACAAATAACACTCTGCAAAATACAGGCTTATGAGAGAACTTTCTGAATAGGACTCCATCTGCCCAGGAATTAAGCCCAGCAGGTGACAAGTGGAACCTCACAAAATTACTGTGTGGTTCTTCAGAATAAGAGACTCAAAAGCATGATGTGGACGTTGCTGGGCATCTGGTGAGGGCCTCACACTGGATCATCACATGTAAGAAAGAGCAAGTGGATCAACTCAGGTCCCTTCTCCTCTTCTTATAAAGCCACTGATGCCATCACAGGGGCCCCATCCTCATGACCTCATCTGAGGACTGACCTCTTAATGACCATTAATGAATGAAATGAAGGGCTACGGTGAATTTGGAATATAGCAGGGTGAGCCAAACTATAGCAGCACCTGTAACCTCTCCACTTCACAGATGCAGAAACTAAAGATCAGAGAGGTTCAACTAGCAAGCAGACTGTCTCAAGCTAACTTTTCTCATTTGTCCTATGTCATAGTGTCTCTTCAGAGAACATGGGGAAGAATTTTGATCTAATTCTCATTGATGAATTAGGTCAACAGAATGTGGGATGGGGGTGGTGGGAGAAAGGAAGGGAGGAGGCCATATTAATGTTCTTGGTTTAGTCCTGAGGGGCATAAAATTGGCACGCCAGGTCCCTCGTATTTCTTCCCTTCCCCGATCGGCACCCATTGGGTGGAGAACGCCCTCATGGGTCCCAGGGAAGTGGGCAGTGGTGGGAGATCTGTGCTAGACAGCTTTGCATCATTTTGACAAAAATGTCTGAGGTAAGCAACTTAAAGGAGGAGAGCTCAGCTGACTCGTGGCTTCAGCGATTTCAGTTCACACTCTCCTGCTTTAAGCCTATGATGAGGTAGAAACATCGGAGGACATGACAGAGGAAAACTGTTTGCCTCACGGTGGCCAGAAAGCAGAGAACATTTGAGAAAGGCACCAGTAGCAAGATATACCCCAGTGAGTCACTTCCTCAAACTCTACCGCCCGCCCTCCTGCAAGGTTTCCACCACCACCCAGCAAAGCCATCACACTATCAGTCCATCCATGCACCCACCCATGGGTCAGAGCCCTCACCATCCAATAACCTTCCCAAAATTCCACCCGTGAACACTTGTGGGGAGAACCAGCCCTTCATGCCTTTGGGGGATATTGACTATGAAAGCTATAACAGCGTCATGCTGAGTGCTCAGAGGACGAAGACTCTCGCCTCCCTCTGAGGAGCTTCAAATGAGAAATGGAATGTCTCTGCCTCCTTTTTTTATGTCAGGAAGAGCCACATGACTCACAGAGCAAACACAGTGGTCCACCAGTCATGGCAGATGTCAAATGCTTTACATTCTCAGTGGATTTAAGGTTTTCATAAGGCCTGAGAGGTAGGATTCTTATCTCCCATTACACGTAAAACAAAGCCAAGGCTCAGGAGGTCTGGGTGATCTGTCCTTAGGTGCAGAGTTAGAAAATGGTGGAATTGGACTCAGATTCTAGTCCCGACCTTCAGCCATCTTGATAGTCAGCTTCCTATCAGGAACTTAGAAATTGGGTCCCTAGTCCAATTTAGACACCAGGAACCCAGCATTGATCAAAGGGGCAGCAGACACATTGCTACTGTCTGAGAAGAGACCCGGCAAAAGTGATGATGCCTGAGACCCTGCAAGTTCCAGTCTCACGGGAATTACACTTGCCCCATCTCCCCTCACTTATCTCCTCTCATCTGTCTTCCTTCCTTCCTTCCTTCCTTCCTTCCTTCCTTCCTTCCTTCCTTCCTTCCTTCCTTCCTTCCTTCCTTCCTTCCTCCCTCCCTCTCTTCCTCCCTCCATTCCTCCCTCCTTCTCTCCCTCCCTTTCTTCTTTCCTTCCTTTCTCTATCTCTCTTTTTTCCCTGCCTCTTTATCGCACATCTATCACTCAGAAATATTTAGAAGCCCCTTCTGCTAGGTGCCCAGCCCAGTGCATGCTGCTTATTTCCTTGCAGACGTGAAGCACTATTTTACAGGATTTAAAGATTCTCTAGGTAGTGGGACACAGCACACAGACACTCAGAGAGATGAAAGGTAAAACTCTACTATATCTCCAGCTGGGGAAATGTGTGCATATGTGCACGTGGAGGTCAACATTAAGTACCTTTTTAATGCTCTTTATCTTCTTCTTCTTCTTCTTCTTCTTCTTCTTCTTCTTCTTCTTCTTCTTCTTCTTCTTCTT
>CABHPQ010162124.1:0-15011 GCA_902168405.1 Peromyscus aztecus | reverse complement strand
ACACACACACACACACACACACACACACACACACACACACACACACATGCATGCACGCACACACACAGAGAGCTCTTTTACACATTTATTTGCTGATGTTTGACATGTTGAGTCTTTAGGTCGAACTACTTTTTACATTGGTACAGAATCTAAAATTGCTGAGCCCATAGAAGTGGAGAGTAGATTTGTGGCCACTAGAGGGTAGAGAGCAGAGGGAAGACATGGGTGGGGACAAAGCCATGGCTAGACAGAAGGAATGTGTCCTGCTGTCGTACACAGAGGGGTGATTATAGCTAACAATGATGTATCCCATAACTTAAAAATAGTCACAAAATAAGAGTTTGAATGTTATTATTGCAAACAGATGATAAATGCTTGAACTGAAGGAATAGCCTGAGCATGCTGAGTTGATCATCACACAATGAACACACGTGCTGAAATGTCATACTGTGCCCCATAAATACACACTAATTGTACATATCTGTCGAGTAACGTTTAATGAAAATGCATCAATGGCATCACAGATGAGAGCCTCTCTTCTTCAAAGAAGCTTGTCCTTGATGTCTATTTGGCAAATACAATTTGTTCTTAGAGATGTACAAGATATTTTCTTTTAACTGCATGTCTCTCCCATATTAATGAAAAGGAGAACATTTTGTAAATGTAAGCAGGAACTTTTCCAAGTTTTTATAAAACCTCCTCCCAACTCCTGTTTCTGCACAAAAGTCTCTCTAGTAATTCTTGGAAGTCAGGGGTGTAGTCTTATCTTTTTGACATGCCTCGAGGAACATCAAAAATGAAGTGGCTAAGGTGAAGCCCTAGGATGCTTAAGGAGGCCACCTGTCCACCAGACATATGGCCCAGAGGTCACACCCACCACTTGAGGCAATCGCCTTCTCTTGCCTTTCCTATCTGTGCTCTGGTCTGCTGTGGAAAGTCTCCATCTAAGAAACAAGCTCCTCTAATATTTAGTAGGATATCCTAAAGCTATTATCATGGGTAGGGGAGGGACAAAAGTCTTGAAGCAAAGGAGTCAGAAACACAGGGGTCTTAGGTCAACTGAGGACTAGCCAATGCTGTTTGATCACCAGGCTCCAAATGACTAACGAATACCCCAACTTCTTGATTCAAAATTTGGAGTTGTGTTAAGAGACAGCATGAGGACCTATCATTTGATAGGATTGGATGCACGTTCATCTGTATTTGATTCTTTCTGAAAAGCTACGAATAAAGCTTTGCCTCATTCTAAAATAAATGGTGTTTCAGAATTAATGAGTGTGGTATTTTTGGAGCAGCCAGGGTGGTGCCCTCTGAACTAGATAATATTCTAATGTTTGTCTTCTTTGTGTGCTGATAGGGCCCACTTTCAGCATTGCCCATCTCTGCAATCTCATAATACCTCCCACTTCTTTTCCCACATTTACCCGCATCCCAGTCTCGACCTGGGCTCCTGGCCTCTATCTCTGCCTTGTTTTATCTGCCATTATCAACTTTCCCAAGTCTGCAGAGTAGGTCACATGCATTGATGTTAACAGAGAGATGGTCTCAAGCTTCCTACCCATGGTCTTTTATGCTGCCTACCCATGGTCTTTTGTGTTGTTCTCCTGCACTGATACAATTATCACGAATTGGTTACAATTTGAGGAGAGTAAGTCTCTTTTGCACTTTCCCTGATGCTGTGCTCCTAATGCCAAAATGAATCATCTGGTTCTTCCTGCATCTGTCTAGGAAGCAGACTCCAGGAGAGGACAGGACTACGGGTTACATTTACTAGTGATGACTCACTCAGTACCAAAAACTATGTCCATCACATGGTGAATATTCAACAAACATTTGTCAAATGTATCTGTAAAATTAATTTTTGATGGTATGGATGCGAACTTGTTCTTTTGTGAAGATAAGTAGCATTTTGGATCTTGCTTCTCCTTGATATTCTTTGGTGTGTAGGTTTCCCAGAAGCTGAGCAAAAGTAGAAATCTTGGTGTCTGTGGATATGGCTCTCCAAGTGTATGCACGTATACACATTTATATCCTCTGTGTACATGATGAGAGGGGGATCAATAATCTTCCCAAGAATTATTGTCCAATACCCATCAGTCAGCATACACACATGCTGTGTGTGTGTGTGTGTGTGTGTGTGTGTGTGTGTGTGTGTGTGTGTGTAACAATAATAATTAAAGAAAAGAGGCCATGTATTGGAGGGGGGCAAGGAGGGTACACAGGAGGAATTGGAGAGAGGGAGGGAAGAGAAAAGAAATGATGCAATTATATTTCACGTTATAAATTGAAAAGTAAAATAAATGAAAAGACAATCTAAAAAATACTTTCTCCCTTAAGCTGTTTCTGCTGCATGTTTTTCCACTGTAGTGGAAAGCAAACAAAACAACAACAAAAACCCCCAACTGACCAGTGTTTCTATTTCATGTATATAGAGGGAATTAAATGCTATTTGGAGCACCTAGAATGGAGTTAACCATTATGTGGAATTGTAGCCAGGAAGCTCTTTCCTAAGGGATATGGTGCCCTATGTCATGGGTCTGTGTACATGTGTCTAACTTCATCTGTTGCCCACTATTGAATATTTCTGTCGCTTCCAATGCCTAACCACTCAGAGCAAAGGTTCACTTTACTGTTTTTCCGAAGAGGAAACAGAGTCGAGGCTTAACTTGCTAAACAGGTTGGCCATGGTCAGATGGTGGATTTGTGGCTAATACCTGCTCTTCCCATCCCATGGCAATACTTGGTGCCATGCCCAGGCTGAGCATAGAGCAGGCCACTGGCTACATTGTATTGTGACTATTTCGTTAGAGACGAAATCATGAAAAAATGTTTGGCAAGATAATTCTTTGAAGAGAAAGACCACTGTAAACTATTTTAAGCTCTGCTTGCTTCAGGATCCTCCAGAGAGTGCCTTCTTGGGGCTGGAAAGGGAGTCATCTTGGAGAGGCAAACATTTTGAGTGTGCCAAGAGCATTTCCTCAGGGAAGTCCAAGGGCAGAAGCTGAGACAGTGAGCATTACCGGAACAAATGACTATTAATCTCACTTTTGAATTTGAGTTCTATTTCTTTTTTATAATATTTTTATTTATTTATTCTTCTCTCATATATTACATCCAGGCTGCAGTCTCCTCTGCCTCCTGCCCCCTCCCAGACCCTCCCCTTGACTTCCCCCACCCCATCCATTCCTCCTCCAAGGCCTCTCAGGGATAGCAACCTTCATACAAGCAGAGGTGACTAACCTTATTGCAACTTGAGTTCTATTTCTAACCACATGACCACGGATAAGTCCTCATCTCTCTTAGTCTGGTTTCCTCATCTGTGAAAAAGCTGTGCTTCCCCTTTCTCTTCTCCTCTCCCCTCTCACATGCTTTATTGTTGTGAGGCCTGAAGGAGGTAACTGATGTAAGTGCCCAACCCAACTGCTCAAGGCAGTGATTAGCACTGGATTCCTGATATTAGTTAGGGAATCTCTAAGGAAGGTTTAAATATTTTTTCATCTTTCTGGTCTGGAGAAAGTGCAGCCCTGGGAGCTAAAAATCCTTCACATCAGAAATCTGAGCTACTTCTGGTACTCTCTAAAGTGCCAGAAAAGATAGAAATTAAAAATTACTTCTCCAATTGGGAAGGCATAAGGAAGTCTGTTCACACCAGCTGACTTCTAACATGCTCACGCCTTCCTCAAACATCTCCTTCCACTGATGTCTAGATACTCGGCGTCATCATCCGTCCTGAGTGAGCAGTGTAGGTTGAGGCATCAGGAGGTCACACCATCAAGGCTGCCTCTCTGATGCATGAGCTTCTGGTCCATGCTGTGTTCTTCTCTATGGTTCCCACATTCTCATCTGGAGTCACCAGCATGCTGTTGTCCAGTCACTGCCAAGAGTAATTTCACCTCTGCTGAACTTAACCTCAAAGATGTAGACTAGTTCTGATCTTTATAAAATGAGTTTAGGCTGATAGGTGGCCATTTATTTTTGTCATATTTCTGCATCATTCAGAATTTTGGGGGGGGGGGTGTGGAGCTTAATCAGTGTGTCCAAGTGTCTGTAATAAAAGGCTCTTGGGCTTCTCTGAGACAACCACCATGCTTTCTTTCCTCCTTCTTTGTCTTCCCCTGGTCCTCTTGCCTTCTCTTTTTCCCTCTCCCCTCCTTTCCACTTCCTTCTTCTTTCTTCAGACATATACTGTTCAATCATGTGTCATTCTAGGAATGTGGCTTTATATTTAAAGGGCAGATCCTATCCTTCATCTATTTACGGTTTCACTAAGGACACATGAAAGTAAAAATATATATTCATTTCTTGTCACCCAGAGTTGTCTAATAAGCTGCTTTACAATAATTCATTGGCCTGTAAATATTGTGTGTTGACTTACAGCACTGTTCTCCAGTTTGAGCTCTGTGAGAATATTCTAGGTTTAGGTTTGAAAGTGCAATTCATGCTTTTTTTCTTTTCTTGCTCATACAGTTAATGTCACATCCAAGTCCATTGCCAAAATTAAGGTAGTGAAGGTTTATCTTGATGCTTTTTTTTCCCTGAGAGTTTATAGTTCCAACTGTTCTACTAGACAGCCAGACAGGAATAAGAAATTCTTGTGTGCTGTCGTACAAAAGAATGACTATGAATAATAACTACACACTATATCTTCAACAAGCTGGAAGAGAGGAATTTGAATGTTCTCATCATAAATAAATAATATGTATTTGCAGAGATGGATATATTTAACCGGATTTAAAGGTTATATGATGTAAGTATGTGTGAAAATGTGACATGATACCCTTTAATGATATAATGTCATATATCCCTTAAAATAAAGTATTAATGGTGATGACTTCTATAAGAGTATTGGGAAACTGCCCAAATGCTATGTAAGCATCAGCTGTAATTTTAACCTCTTTAGCTCACTTCTGATTCCCATTGCCTGTCTCTGTAACTAGGGTCCCCCACTCAGGAAATGCCCCATAAATCCTCTTACCCAGAGTTGGAAGCACCACTCTTCATGCTTCTCACTGGCTTCCAGAACCTCCCTGGTAAATCCTTCTGATGTTCATGTGACTTCCTCCCCAAGGGATGCGAGACTTGCAGCAAGCTGAGTGACAGGCTGGTCTCCACACTCCAGGACTACTGAATCCTTTCAGTCATTTCCCACCCATTTGTTAAGTGTGGGCTTTGTGTCAGCCCTTGTTATAGCTGCTGGAAGGGACTGGCATTCTGGTGCATGACCACAGACTAAAGATAAATAGAATAGAAAACAATACCTACAAGCCAACTCCAGACTGTGGGAGGTGCTCTGTGTGGAAATGAGACGGACTGATCTGCAGGCTACTTGAGATGGGGTGGCCAAGAAAAGCACACAGAGAAGTGATGCAGAGACAGACTTGGATGACAAGAAGGACTCAGCTGTGGAAAGGTCAGTGGAGAGTGGTGCAGTGATAGGGGCAGATGGAGCAAAGAGACAGCTATGGGAACAGAGGCCCATGGAAATTCTGCCCTGAGCTTCTTTATGCCTCTGTGAACGCTGCATTGTTGCTAGAGTTTTACTGCCTGGCCCACAGTCAGGATAAATCTCTTTCACCTGCCAGTCCCACAGCCGCTCAGACCCAACCAAGTAAACACAGAGACTTATATTGCTTACAAACTGTATGGCCGTGGCAGGCCTCTTGCTAATTGTCCTTATATCTTAAATTAATCTATTTCTATAAATCTATACCTTGCCACATGGCTCGTGGCTTACCAGCATCTTCACATGCTGCTTGTCCTGGCGGTGGTTGGCAGAGACTCCCTCCGCTTTCCTGTTCCTTTTATTCTCTGTTAGTCCTGCCTATACTTCCTGCCTAGCCACTGGCCAATCAGTGTTTTATTAGCAACACATTTGCCATACAGAACATCCCACAGCACTGCATTTTAGTGCATGTAATAGACAAGAAACGGGTAAATCATAAGCAAGGCTACAGTAGCTGCTATAGAGGTTATGAAGCAAACAGAAGGGTGGATGTGAGGAGGTGGGGGAGGTCCTTCATGCACAGCCACTTGTAAAACTCTCTTCAAGGAGGTAAGTGTTTGAGCTGTGGTCTGTGCTGTGATTGGAACGTAACATATTCCCCTCAGACTCACACAGGCACTTGGTCCTCAATTGGTGGTGCTGTTTGGGAAGGTTTTGGCACCTTTAGGAGGGGAAGTTGGAGGAAGTGGTTCCCTGGGGGTAGATCTTACTGAAGCTCTATAGCTGAGCTCCACTTCCGGTTCACTCTCTGCTTCCTGACTACGGATGCACTGTACCCTGCTGGTTTCCTCTTCCTGCCACGGTGCCTTCCAGGAGTCATGTCTTCCCCGCTTTGTCAGGATGATCCCCTAAATGCTAAACCGGAATAAATCTCTCCCTTCAATTGCTTGGGTCAGGTATTTTGTTCAAGTAACCAGAGACATAACCAATACAACCTAGTGCTCTATACACCACACCCAGAGTGTCAGACCACATTCCAAGTGCTTCTGCCTGGTAGTCTGAAGGTGATACACATACCCATGGCCCATGTCTCAGGCTAACATTGACCTCCAGAGGAAGTACATGAATGAAGGCAGGGGACAGGGAACAACTCAGACGTATTAAGGAAGTGCTGTGTGTCCCCACCATCAGCTTGTGAGGGGTCACCATTGCTCTTGATGTACAAGGATGCTGAACCCCAGCAACTTCCGATGATCCTATTTCTTCAGCCAGCAGCCTGCTCAGTAGGAGATGAGGGCTGTTCTATTGGATGCCTGGCTTCTAACCCCAGGGGCGTGTGGATTTGATTCAATCAGCCAGAGTGTCTGCGTGTTCTGACTGTGTTCTTGCTGGTACCATCTTTCTTGGATTCCTGGCTCTAGCTGGCTTCTCCTCCCTTTTACATCCCATAGACTCTGGGATTTATTGCTCTTCCTTTCCCTAGGGCTGCCTCCTTTCCTGAGTTTATCCTTTTTAGGTAGTTTGAATCCACTAACTTCCTCTTCATAGCCCAGACTGTGGTCCTGGCCAGATAGCTTCTCCCTTGAGCTCCTCTCAACCTGATGTCAAAGAATCTGTTTCAAAAGCACCCTGCTTTCTATCTGTGATCTTCTTCAAATCACCCTCTGGCTCTTTCTCAAATTTCTTCTTCTTTTTTTTTTTTTTCTGAAGGTTGCTGAGGGTTATACTATCAATGAAAAATAAACTCGAAATGTGAGACTTTGGCACTGTTTCCAGAATTTTACAAACTTCCCAGCTGCCAATCGTGGCCCTTCACCCCCTCCCAGAGACAGCCACAAAAGTCCTGTTGGAATCAAACTTACTTTATAATTGTTGTGCATCTTAAACCTCCCTCTCTCAAGGCTGTTTGAAGCTATACCTCTATAACAGCCATAGTCCTCTTGACTCAGCTGGGGGCAGTCTTATTTTCTATGCTTTAATGGAAGAAGAATTATTATTAGAAACATTTGGATTTCAATTCACATCTAAATTACGCTCTTTAAAAGTTACTCAAGGCAGGTGGCATTTCTACCTCCCTAAAGAAAGGCAGTATTTGTTTCTTTTAAACTTTTCAATTTGGTGGAGTACAGGGTTTTGGTTTTTTTTGTTGTTGTTGTTTTTTGTTTTTTAATCATTTTGACCTAATGATTCTCTGGATTTCCTCAGTGTCTGTTGTTATGTGCCCCTTTTCATTTCTTTTTTTTTGTTAACTTGTATATTCTTTCTCTGCCGTTTAGTTAATCTAGATAAGGGCTTGTCTGTCTTGTTGATTTTCTCAAAGAACCAACTCTTTGTTTCATTGATTCTTTGTATTGTTCTCTTTGGTTCTATTTTATTGATTTTAGACCTCAGTTTGATGATTTCCTGTCATTTACTCCTCCTGGGTGAGTTTGCTTATTTTTTGTTCTATAGCTTTCAAGAGTGCTGTTAAGTCAATAGTATGAGATCTAATTTCTTTATGAAGGTACTTAGTGCTATGAATTTTTCTCTTAACACCACTTTCATTGTGTCCCATAAATTTGGTTAAGTTGTGCATTCATTTTCATAGAATTCTAGGAAGTCTTTAATTTTTTTCTTTATTTCTTCCTTGACCCAGTGGTAATTCAGTAGAGAGTTTTTCAGTTTTCATGAGTTTATAGGCTTCCTGTCCTTTCTGTTGTTGTTGAAAAAACAGCTTTAATCCATGGTTGTCTGAAAAGATACAGGGGTGATTTCAATTTTCCCGTATCTGTTGAGACTTGCTTTATGACAGAGTATAGGGTCAATTTTAGAAAAGGTTCCATGAGGTGCTGAGAAGAAGGTATATTCTTTTGTATTTGGGTGAAATATTCTGTAGATATCTGTTAGGTCTATTTGAGTCATCATGTCTGTTAGCTTCATTATTTCTCTATTTGGTTTCTGTCTAGATGACCTGTCCTTGGTGAGAGTGGGGTGTTGAAGTTTCTCACTAGTAGCATTGGGGTTCAACGTATAATTTAAGCTTTAGTAATGCTTCTTTTATAAATGTGGGCACCCTTGAATTTGGGTCATAGATGTTCAGAAATGAGACACCATCTTGGTAGATTTTTCCTTTGATGAGTAAGGAGTGTCGTTCCCTATCTCTTTTTGATTAATTTTTATTGGAAGTCTATTTTGTTAGATATTAGAATGGCTATACCAGCCTGCTTCTTGGGTCCAATTGCTTGGAAAATCTTTCTCTAACCTTTTATTCTGTGGTAATGTCTATCTTTGATATTGAGGTGTGTTTCTTGTTGCAGCAGAAGGATAGATACTGTTTTTGCATCCATTCTGGGGATACAGAGCCTGAATTTGTCATTTCCTATATCCTGGCAAGACTTCCAGTAGAGGGATTGGGACACCAACACAGCTGCAAAACCTTTGACCTACAATTTGTCCTGCCTACAAGATGTGTTGGGGTAGAAGTGGAGCAGAAATTGTGGGAGTGGTCAACCAATGACTGGTCCAGCCAAAGACCCATATCATGAGAGGAAGCCCTCCCCTGAGGGCCAGTACCCAGAGGCTGGACCTCCCAGAGACCTAGGATAGAACCAAACATGACTGGCAAAAAAAAGTCAATGAGATGATTCTAATAATATTCTGCTATACTCATAGATTGTGCCTAGTTCAATTATTATCAGGGAGGCTTCAACCAGCAGCTAATGGAAACAGATACAGAGACCCACAGCCAAACATTAGGCAGAGCTCAGGGAATCTTTCAGAAGAGGGAGAGGAAGGATTGTACGAGCCAGAGGGGTAAAGGACTATACAAAAAAAAAACACACAGAACCACTAACTTGGGCTCATAGGGGCTCACAGAGACTGAACCGCCAACCTGAAAGCCTGCATGGGATTGACCTATGCCCTCTACACATAGGTTACAGTTGTGTAGCTTGGTCTTCTTGTGGGACTCCTAACAGTGGAAAAAGGAACTGTCTCTTAATCTGTTGCCTAGTTTTGGAACCTTTTTCTCCTACTGGGTTACCTTTTCCAATCTTAACAGGAGAGGAAGTGCCTAGTCTTACTGCAACTTGATATGCCATGGCTGGTTGATATCCATGAGAGGTCTGCCCTTTTCTGAAGAGAAATGGAGAAGTAGATGAGGAGGGAGAGGAAAGGTTGGGGGAAGGACTGGGAGGAGAGGAAGGAAGGGAAACTGCAGTTGAGATGTAAAAACGAAATAAACAAATAAAAAACAAAACAACAACAAAAGAAAGGCAACATTGCTTACTTTGCAAGATTGCTGAAGAACTCAGAATAATGAACAAATGTGAATTGTGGAGAATAATAAGATGCCCCATGATCCTACTTCATCGAGGTCTCCCTTTGGGGGTCATTGTCACCTCTGACCTCCTTGGCTTGGACTAGAAGAATTTGATGACTTTAGATTACCAGCCAGAAGCTTCTAGAATTTGTCTTAATAGTATAGACTGAGAATTCTAGATTACAGGCCAAATTCTCACTCTTGGAAAATTATTTGCAAATGGCCTTACCTGAAGTCCACCTTGTAGCTAGAGTTTTCCTGCCTGGCCCACGGTCAGGATAAATCTCTTTCACCTGCCAGTCCCACAGCTGCTCAGACCCAACCAAGTAAACACAGAGACTTACATTGCTTACAAACTGTATGGCCGTGGCAGGCTTCTTGCTAACTGTCCTTATATCTTATATCAATCCATTTCTATAAATCTATACCTTGCCACATGGCTTGTGGCTTACCGGCATCTTTACAAGCTGCTTGTCCTGGTGGCGGCTGGCAGTCAGTGACTCCCTCCGCCTTCCTGTTCTTTTTATTCTCTCTGTTAGTCCCGCCTATACTTCCTGCCTAGCCACTGCCAATCAGTGTTTTATTAGCAACACATTTGCCATACACAACATCCCACAGCACCACCTTCCATCAGTCATTCTTCCTCATACTAAGCTTACTGTCTAACTTACATGATGTGGGACTTAAGAGGCTTGGTACCCAGCTGGTGACAATATTGGGAGCTGGTGGCATTATTAAGTGATGGGGCCAAGGGAAGGAATAGAAGTCACTGGAGATGTGACCTTAAAGAGGAAGTGGGGAGCTCATTAGCCCCTCTGCTTCCTGCTGTCTGTCATGAGGTGATTAGCTTTGCTTCTCCACATCTTTCCCACCAGTATGTTCTGCCTCCCCAAAGCAATGGATCCAGCTGGCCACTGGCGCAGCTGGAACCAGGAACCAAAACCAGTCTTCCCCCTTGCAGGTGTTTATTTCAGGTATTTGTCATAACACACAGCAGATGAACACAACTGTCCTTGTCCCAAGGCAGCACTAATGTTCCTGCTTATTTATTTCCTGGCTATCACAGCACCTACAGTATGACATTCACAACAGTATGTGCTGGGTTTCTGCCTTACTGTATTCCTGGCAAACACAGCATATTGTTACATATGTTTTTCAGATTGAGGTGAGAGTGGAAGCCATGAACCCCTGATTTTTCTTTAGTTCTGACTTTTCTAAAATATTCTGCTCATGGAACCAAAACTTAGACACAGACAGCCTTGCTTTCTTCACCTACATCCAAGTTTCCAGGGAGTCTGTGGTCCTGTCTTAACCTACGGCTGGTGCAGCTGGGACTTCAGACAGTATCCAGGCCTTGCCATGCTCTTTTCTTAGGGCCCTGAAGCCTGAGCCCTCACACTGGAGTCTTACAACAGCTGGGGGTCCAAGGTAGAATGTCCATACATTCTCTCTGCTCTATATTAGCTGCATCTCAACCACAATCCAAGGTCACACTGGTGCTTGCCTAATGTGTAATGGTCCACTGCCTTGATAAGGTCAGCTTTAGGAGAAAGCTCAGGTCTTCTTCCTGCCGCTGCTTCGTTGTGGTCATCATCATCATCATCACCATCATCAGTGTCACCACCATTATCATCAGTACCACTACTACTCCTGCCGTCACCACCATCCTAATCAGCATATCATCTTTTATAAAACAGAGATTAATAATTCAGTTTCTTGTCCTCATTTGAGTCTTGACTCATCATCCTCACAGCATGGGCCCTCACAACTGAGCCTCTCTGACTCTTACATTCTCATTGGCTACATGGGAAATGGAATAATTTTGTAAGATTTTGCTATATAAAAATCTAACAGAAAATACAAACTCAGCAATAACGCTGTATATAACTGACACCTAATCAGTGTTGTTGATATTAATATCATCACATCACTGTGTCATTTTCTTATATAAGCCATAGCGATGAGTTTTAACTTGAACTTGGTCAAACTATAGAAAATGCTAGCCCCGTGGTAAACATCATTCTAGACTGTAGAATGACGTATTTTGTTGTCTCATAGTGAATACAAGGCACAGAGCTTCCTTCACACCCAGAGTATCTCAAGAAAAGGAGAGACAGTTAACAACCCCAAACAATAGTTTTATTTATTAAAAAACATTACATCATTTTGCATATTAATGTAAATGGATATGGAGAAATATACTAGCCATTGTCTGCAATATTTCTCACACTTTTTCTCATTCTGCCAAACCATGATATCCTCAGAAGTTCTTACAGCCAGCCTGGTCAAATTACCTTCATGGATCCTTCTCCATTTGTTACCCTGTGTTAGGTTCTTCTGTCTGTTATTAATTCCTCTTATTTCCAGAAATTCTCTGAGTGGCTTCAGAAGGAATAACCGAGTATCTGGTGAGTGTCATGCTTTCCTCAGAGCATAAAGATATACAAGGCTAGATTATCTCCCTCAGTGGGAACAGCATGTCTCCTCAGTGAAGGGCAATTTTCAGCTAAGTGCATCTTATTTGAGACTCTAAGAATGGCAGTTTAAGCAAATGCAGGGGAGAGAAGTGCATATGAAAACTATCCTTTGAGAGCCTGTGGCTAAACACATCAACTGCTGAGGTATGGTTTCCAGGTAATGATAGCCCAACTACTGCTTTCAGCAGAGGCAGCATCCAGGGAGGGGCCGGGGCCCTGGGGTTTGGTTCGCACTCATTGATTTTCTTTATAGATCAGTTTGATATGAGATGTTATAAGGTTAATTTTGGATGATTAACTCCTCCCTATCGGGATATTTGATTTAGTTCTCTTTCAGACACTTTCTCCCCATTGATTTTCAATATTGTACTTTCTGAGATGGAGGTAAATAGCTTCAGCAAGGACTCGAGAGCAGAGTTCTCCCTGGCTGCCCTGTGTCCCACTCAAGCAGCCTCCCTGGACAGAGACAACAATATATAGCTAGCCATGGGAAAGCCCTGCCTTCTGCCCATCTGGAGAGGTTGGCGGTGGCTACTATAGCAGATCTTGGCGGTGAAGAGCAAGAATAAGAACTTCATAGTGTGTGGAATCTGGGTTTGGATGCCAGTCTTGCCAGTCAGTGATTGTTCTTGGCAGGTCATGTGCCCATTATGACTCCTGGTTCTACCTAAGTCAGTATAGAAATGTGTGTTCCTTTGGGCCCAGCATCCAGTGTCTCTTCTTCTGGTACTAGAACTAGGATTTTCTTCTGAGCAGCATGCACTCACTGTTCCTCACACACTTCTCTTCATACACTCCAGGCTCCCTCACCTCACTCTTCCTCTCACTGGCTCTTACTCAGGACAAAGGGTCTTCCTTCTTCAGCAAGCTTCTCTTTCCCACTGGATCATAAACTTCATGATGGACAGACAGCATCTATCTTGGCCAACATTGCTGTACACAGTGTCTGAAACACTGCAGACTCACTCTGGACATTTTTGAAAGACCAATGATGATCAGTGAACAATTCTAGGTTGTCAGAAGATGGTATGAGCATAGAAATAATTGAATTCTAGTACCGTGACACAGGATTCTGATGGTAGATTAGCCTGACGTCTCATCTCCCATCAGACTTCTTGTTTCATCCGGCAGTCCTTGCTGGGTACTATCTGTCTTAGAATGCTCCTGGTACTTGGCTGAGGCTCTTGCTCTACATCCTCCCTGCCTTCCTACCCAGCCAAGCCAGGATGAATGAATTGGAAACCTTAAGTACTCTTTCAACCTCTAGAGCTTCAGGTAGTCAAGCAATTGCCATAGCTTCCACTAACTGATCAGTATGTGTAGATACTCTAAAATGTTTCTTCTTACCATGATCTTTGCACAACCCCATGTTAGGATGCATATTATCATCATCCTTATTTTATAGATCATGACTTCAAGGGGGTAAATAACCTGCTAGACTGTGTCTGTTTGGCAGGTGCTGCAGGTGGAGTTCCACACGTTGACATCTATTCTATACTATGTCATGGTCAAGGTTGGATGTCATGCTCATCACTCCTCACCAGTCAGTTCTGGCCTTGATCCTCAAAGCTTTAAAAGACCCCAGGATCCATACTGGATCCCTCAAACACTCTTTGAGGATCTGTTTTTCACTTGCTCAGTTCTGCTAGATCCTTGATAACGTCTCTCCATGGTCTTACTTTGCCCTGTAGCTCAGAGCAGGGGAATCACTACAACTAGTTTCTGGTTTTATCTGGAACTACAGCTCTGGTGGCCATGGCACTCTCCTTCTGAGTCTTCCTTATCTGACTTGGATATCCAAAGTCACCTGCTTTATACTCATCTCCAACCCACACCTTAGAATTAGGAGTATTATGCTTACACTGCTGTAGCATGAATCTTAAAGAGTTTTATTAATAAAACCAAACCCAAGGCCAGTTACTGGGGCGAATGCTGGAAGGTCAGAGAAGCAGAATAATCCACAGCTTCCTCACCTTGCCAGTTCCTCAACTGATCCTGTTTCCTCAGACTGGAAGCTTCTGAGTCCTCATCCAAATGGATCTCAGCTGAACTGTGCTGCTCAAAGCCTAAAAGCTTAACCCGCCTAGTTCCTGGTCCTCACACCTTATATACCTTTTTGCTTTCTGCCATCACTTCCTGTAATTAAAGGTGTGAGTCACCATGCCTGGCTGTTTCCAGTGTGGCTTTAAACTCACAGAGATCCAGATGGATCTCTGCCTCCCAAGTAATAGGATTAAAGGCTTGTGTGCCACCATTTTCTGCCCTCTATATCTAGTGGCTGTTCTGTTCTCTGAACCCAGATAAGTTTATTAGGGTGCACAATATTTTGGGGAACACAATATCACCACACACTGCTCCTTGCCTCCTCCAGAAGCTGTGTGTTATTGTGCTCTTCCTCACTAGAGGCTATACTAGGAGCCACAGCCTCTGGATCTTATGCTGAAAAGATGTTTAGCATTTGCCTTGCATGAACAATGGGCTTTCCATGTGTGAGCTCTTTTCACATGATTCCTTTCCAAAACTTGTAAGGTGGAACAGCCATGATTCTGTGTTGAAGGTGAGCATTCTGAAAGTCACAGTTTGTACATGTTTTCTACAATAAAGCTTAGGTTTAGTTGTTTATTTCTGATGCATTGTTTCTTACTTGACTGCATAGATGTCTATATTTCCAGGTGGAGCTTCCTGGCCCTTCAGACTGCAGCCAGCATTCTCTGGCCTATGGTGTCACCAGCCCTCCTTGTTCCCTGCCCACACCCTCTCATCTTAAAGGACATGATCAGAGGCCCCTTTA
>CABHPQ010162123.1:30910-45074 GCA_902168405.1 Peromyscus aztecus | reverse complement strand
GGGGTCATAAAGATAGGTAAGACTTTTCCTCAGGCAGTAGCCATCAGGCTTTCTTTTTACAACCCAAATGAGTGCTAATGATCAGTTACTCAAGAAGGGAATTTATGTGCTCAATCTACATTCCAAGAAGTGGTTAGGTAAGAAATTAAGAGTCTATTAGTAAGGCTGTAAGGAAGGAAGGTCTCACCCTAAATTGCACAAGAAATAAAGCTATCCTCCTGACCTAGGAGACATGTTTGGCCTTGAATGCTTAATAGGTATTTTAGATAAATACACTATTAGCAGTTCTTAGAACCGTGCATAGCATTACAAGAAAATCATTGTAGGCTGGCGGTGGCGCATGCCTTTAATTCCAGCACTCGGGAGGCAGAGGCAGGCGGATCTCTGTGAGTTCAAGGCCAGCCTGGGCTACCAAGTGAGTTCCAGGAAAGGCGCAAAGCTACACAGAGAAACCCTGTCTCGAAAAACCGAAAAAAAAAAAAAAAAAAAAAGAAAAGAAAATCATTGTAGGAACCAGCTAATATATATATTATAAATATATGTATGTACATATATATATACATATATATATATACAAAAGCTAAAATATCACCAAGACTTCTTAAGCCCTGGCTTGACCTTTGGAGAAGTCTGTGGTTTTCCAAGTACCAGCTTTTGTGATAGTAGCTGAATTCCATGACGTTTTCCTGCGGCTAGCAGCACCCACCACCTCTTCTCTCCCCCGGATCCACTCCTACTCTGTTTCTTCTTCAGGAAAGAGTAGGCCTCCATGAGACAAAAGCTAACCAGGACAAGACAAGATACAATAAGATGAGACTAAAGCCCTCATATCAAGTCGGGACAAGGCAACCCAACAGGAGGAAAAGAGTCCCAAGAGCAGGCAAAGCGTCAGAGATATACCCTCTTCCATTGCTAGGAGTCCCACAAAACCACCAAGCTAACAGCTGTAATATATGTACAAAGGATCTGGTGTAGATGACCCATGCAGGCCCTGTGCTTGCAGCTTCAGTCTCTGTGAGCCAATCTGACACTGCTTAGTTGACTGGGTGGACCATGTACTCCTAGGGTCCTCCATTCCCTCTGTCTCCTATAATCTTTCCTCCCTCTCTTCCATGGGATTCTCATATCTCTAAGATGAAGGAACCACTAGAAACCTCCAATTTACAGTGTCTATCTATCTATCTATCTATCTATCTATCTATCTATCTATCTATCTATCTCTGCATAATGTCTGGCTGTGGGTCTCTGCACCTGCTCTCATCTGCTCTGGGAGGAAGCCTTTTTGATGACTACCGAACAAGACATCAATCTTTGAGTGTAGCAGAATATCATTAGAAAACATTTCATTCATTATTTTTTTACTTGTCTTGTTTGGTTCTACCACAGGTCTCTGGACTATCCAGTCTCTGGTTCCATGACATCCAGGCAGTGTAGGGCATGAACTCTCTCTTATGGTTTGGGCCTCAAGTTAATACAGACATTGGTTGGCCACTCACACAAGTTCTGTGCCACCATTGCCCCAGCACATCTTGTAGACAAGACTTACTTTAAGTGGGATGTGTGGTGGCTGGGTTGGTTGTGCAGGTTTCTCTTTCCATAGCATGCAGAATACCTTCCTGTGCCAAAGAATCTAGAACATATGGGTGAAGTCTCCATGAGGATACCAGCTTTACCTCTCTTCATCAAAGAGCCCTGTGAATGTTGGTTGTCCTTTATAAGGGGGCCCCAAGGTCAGTTTTCAGAGAGTGAACTTCTGTCCTACCATCAGCCTAGGTTTTCTAGGGATCCTCACCCAACCCCTGGACCAACAACTCAACTGAATGTAGTCACCCAGTTCCACCCCTGGAAGCCTTCCCTGCCTAAGTAAGATGGTCAGTTCAAACCCAGTATTGTCCATTACTAAGAGTCCTTCACTAGGGTCACCCTCATATATTCCAGGAAATTTCCACTGCACTAAGTTTCCACACTACCCCCCAAACACTCCACAATTCCAACTGTCTCTCCCTCCATCACAATCTGATCCTTCCCTATCCCTTTGCCAAAAGCCCCCAGTCCACAGACAAAATGTATTCTATTTCCCCTTCCCAGGGAGGTCCATACATTTGCCTTAGAGCATTCCTCTTTACCTAACCTCTCTAGATCTGTAGATAATAGCTTGATTAATCCTTTACTTAACAGCTAATATCTGCTTATAAGTGAATACATACCATATTTGTTACCTCACTCAGGATATTTTCTAGAAGTATGTTTGTCTACAAATATCATGATGTCATTTTTTAACCACTGAGTAATACTCCATTGTTTAAATGTACCCCATTTTCTTTATCCATTCATTAGTTGAGGGACATCAATGGAGAAGATCCATGCATCCTACCTGGTTATCTGACAGGCATGACCTGTGGTTGAGCAAGGGCTGTCCATCTGAGCTGTGGGCAGGGGAAAAGGGAAGCTGCAGCTGACATTCTGATGCAGCTGTAGGGGCAACCCTGAATATTGAGTCTTGGGTAACAGAGAGTGTGGGAATGTCTGTGGGCCAAGCCATGCATTTTTAAACTGAGTTTTGAGGAATATTGTGAATGGATTAAGTACAAAATGTAATATCTGTAACTCAAGATAATTATTTATGTGTCATTTGATAAAAGAGCAATTTATATTTTTCTTTTTAAAATTTATTTATTTATAGTTTATATATGTTTTCTTGTGTGTATTATGTGCATCACATGTAGTCAGGTGCACCATGGAGGCCAGAAGAATTGTATGTGTTTGTAAGCTGCCAGTTATGAGTACTGGGAATTGAACCAGGGTCCCCTGCAGGAACAGAAATTGCAGTGCTGTTTCTTATAAAAAGAAATCTAAAAAGAAAGAATATTGCTCACTCTCTTCATGTGTCTTGTCATCATATGGTAAAGAATACGTTTTGGGTTTATGCATCAACAAGAACACAAACAAACAAATAAAAAAAAAACTAGAGATGGAAAATGTGTTACTGGGGGTTGGGTAGAAAGGTCTGAGAATTGAAGATGCTAACACGGGAAGTGAACTTGAGGAAGTGCTGTAAGACAAATGCTGGAGACCGAATTAGACAACGGACTCCTGGATTTTAAACCAGGTGTCTGAGGAGAGGTCAGTGTCCCTTGGTACTGCTCTCTAAGGGGCACAAATTGAAAGATTTGGAGAGTGACAGAGCAAACAGAACCCTATTTTAACCAACAAAATGAAGAGCATTTGCTGGGATGTCATGGGAACAGCCATCAAACCGCATGAATTCTACACATTGAATAGGGGAGAGAGGTGGCTGGGGAGCTGAGAAACAAGCAGTAATGACCATTCTGCACATCTGTGATTGTGGGACCCGAAGTTGAACACACAAAGGGTAAGAACTTGATAATACACAGCAAGGTAGTAAAGTGCTTACTATATAAATGTAGGAGCCAGAAGTTGATTGTAATGATATATTATGTATCAAATAAAGCTTGCCTGAGGATCAGAAGACAGAGCCAGTTGCTAGATTAAACATACAGGCCAGGCAGTGGTGGTACACACCTTTAATCCTAGCACTCGGGAGGCAGAGATCCATCTGGATCTTTGTAAATTCAAAGCCACCCCGGACCAAATGAGACTGATTCAGTCTAGGAGAGAAATGGAGCCAGGTAGTGGTGGCACATGCCTTTAACCCCAGTACTTGGGAGTCACATACCTTTAATTTCAGCACTTGAGATCTCATGCCTTTGCTACCAGTATTTGGAAAAGCACTAGGAAGGAAGTGAAATGGCTGGATGGAGAAAGACACGAAGAGACAGAAACTAGAGCTCTTTTGGCTGAGGACTCAGAGGCTTTCAGTCAGAGAATTCGTGGAGATAGGATCTTGCCTCCCTTTCAGCCTGAGGACTCTGTAGTGGTGAGAAGTTTCTCTAGCGCCTTGTTCCTTTGTCTCTCCTATCTTTCAGCTTTCATCCTGATATCTGGCTCCAGGTTTTTATTATAAGACCATTTAGGATTAGTGCAACAGTTGATCCCCAGAAAGCATATAAAAAGGCCAGTCATATTGGTTGGCGCTTATATTCCAAGCCCTGGGGAGGCAGACACAGGCAGCATCTTGGGGCAGGCCTGCCAGCCTAGGCTAATCAGTGAGCTCCAGGCCAATATGACACCTGTCTCCAAGAACAAGGTAGATTGCTATTGAGCAGGACATTCAGAGTGGATCTGTTCTCCACACATATGTGTATTAGAATATACTCATACACACAAGTGTATATGTACATACAAATTATATGACAATCTTATGCATTTGTTTTTCATAACTATGAAGATTTTCTAGCACTCAACTCAAAAGAAAGCACATTATCATAATCTCAGTGTCCTTATGTAGATAACAATCGATGCTTTTCCCCCTGAAATCAAGTCAATATCTTACCCGAGTTTATTTCCCAAAGACCCAATTCTAAAGTTAAAGAGCAGAAACGATGGATGCATAATCAGGAGAAGCAGTTGCGGCTACAACAAGTTAATTCAGGTGATGAGAAGATGGCTCAGCAGTTAAGACCGCCTGCTATTCCTCCAGAGACTCAATTTAGTTACTAGCACCCATTCATAACCAAAGTAACTAAAGCTGCAGGGGATCAAACTGTACTCTGCTGGCCTCTGTGTGAACGTGCATGGTGTGCATTCACGTAATCACACGCATAATTAAGAATAAGTAAGTAGTCACTTTATAAGCCAATTTAAATGTATTCAGCATTTATATCTACATAAAATACAGGGGGATAAAAAGAACTGCATAGTGTGTGGTTGGGTTTCTAGGCATGAAGATCTTAGTGATACATATTTTTTCTTCCCTTCCTTTCCATATTTTTTAATCATTCTTCTTTTAACAGATCTTAATGATACATAATTTTCTTCCCTTCCTTTCCATATTTTTTAAACATTCTTCTTTTAACCATATATTATTCTAAAGCAGTTCTTATCAACCTGTGGATTATGACCCCTTTGAGGGTCAAATGACCCTCTTCGCATGGGTCACCCCAAAACCATCAGAAAACACAGATATTTACTTTGCAGCTCAAAACAATAGCAAAATTACAGTTATAAAGTAGCAACTAAAATAATTTTAAGGTTGGAGTTACCACAACATGAGAAACTATGTTAATGGGCCGTAGCGTTAGGAAAGTTGAGAACCACTGCTCTAAAGGAAGGCAGCCTTTCTCTCTGATTCACTAAACATTTCTTTTTGTTCCAAAACCCTTCACTTTATATAAATTGTTTCATGACCCAAATATTTCCCTATCTTTTATAGACATGAAAAAACAATGTGAAGGAAACCAGGCTAAGCCTCCTATGTCTAAAGACAGCCGCCTAACAGTCTGCCATCCTGTGTTCCGTTGGGAACTGAGGGAGTAAATCACTGTACACCAAGTCACATTTGGAAATAGATTTGTCTGATTATAGTAGTTAACTGTATAACCATTAAGTATTTTAAATAAGATGTGACAGCAGAATACATCCGCAGTAAACCTTAAAACCTACTCTAGAGGCACTTGCCAGAAAACTTATTCAAGAAAAAGAAAGAAAACCATGTAAAAGAAAAGACCTTTATATTCAAAACAGGTGATATGATTCTTGTAGCGAGACCTAAACAATCAGCTTATTTTACCTGAAAAACAGAAACAGGTACGTTGCAGGACATAGAACTTAACTGCACTTCTCACTGCGGTTTACAATCCAAATGGGGAAGTAAGAAAGCAATTCCAAGCACAGGAGCACCGGTGAGTTTGTGAGCACCTTTGTGGAGAATCACAGGGCCAGCGTGGGAGTGAGTACTTGTGGGTGTCCACTATTTCACTGGACTGTGTGTGAGGGTTTATACTAACGCACACTGCTTTGGATCTGTACCTTTGCAAGATATTTTGAGGTAATTAGTTCTGCTGTATTCTCTTTGCTCAGAATTGCTCCAGTCATTTGGGATTTAGGGCAGTTTAGATTTAGGAAGCTTCCAGAACATTTTTCAGTATCTTCTTTCTAGTTGTGTGCATAATATTTTTGGTATTTAGAGAGGGAAAGCATTGAATCTGTAGATTGCTCTGGGGATCTGTGATCACTAATGCTCCCAATCCAGAAATAGAAGATGTCATTTTCTGTGTGTGTGTACACAAGATGTCTGTCTGTCTATATGTGTGTGTGTCATTTCCTATTTATTTCATCAATGTTTTCTAATTTTCATTGTATAGATCTTTCATCTCTTCATTTAAATTTATTCCTAGTTGTTTTGTGATTGCTATAAATGAGATTAATGGCATTCTTTTCTTAATTTCTACCTCAGATAATTCTGTACTGGAATTTGTAAATCTACTAAGTTTTAGATACTGATATTATGTCCTGCCAGATTATGGAATTTATTGAATTTAATAGAATTTTAGTGGTATATTTGGGGATTTCTCTATATAAGCTTTTGTTATCTGTTAAGGGGAACAATTTAGCTGTCTCTATCTCAACTTGAAGCCCTCTCTTCTTAGTTTCTATCTCTTCCTCCTCACCTCTCTTTCTCTCCTTTCTGCTACTATCTATCCTGGCTATAAATTACAGTCATTTTAATGAGAGTGACAGGAGGCATCATTGAATTGTTTCATTTCTTGGAGCAAAAGTTTTTCCTCATTTGATAGGACGTTGGCTGAGGCCTTTATTATGTCATTACATTCCTCCTATTCCTAATTTGTCCAGCATTTTTATCATGAAGGATGTTGAATTTCAACAATAATTCTATAATCATGAATTGCATACTGTATAGTCTTTTTTCTCTCAAGAAACATTGAGAGATTCATATATATGGAGACAGAAACAATCACAGACAAATGAGATTACATTAAACTATAACTCTTCTTCATAGATGAGGGGGAAAATCAGCAACAAAGACAATATTCAATGCACACTGTAGTTTCCAGTATTTGGAGGGACCACACTGCTTTCCATAGTGAGAGTACTGATTTTCTTTCCCTCTGTGGCATGGCTTCCTCTTCTTCAGGCTCTGTAGCACTTACTTGGGTTTGTCTTTTCAGTAACAGACATTTTCCTGGCCTAAGACTCTTTTTCATTGTCAGATTTGGACAGTGATGCTGAACAGTTTTTTTATCCCTTGTGGGTCAGTTTTGAGCAGTGTCTGTTTTTCCCATTGATAACTGAGTTATATAGTGTTTGCTTGCTTCAGTTATTATTTTTCTTAGTTCTTTATATTTTCAGCATATTAACTGCCTGCCAGCTACTTGCAAATGTTTTCTCTGAAGAATGACATTTTTTACTCCACACTGCTGTTTCCTCCAGTGTGATGCCTTTTATTTTGAAATAATCTCAACATTCTCATTTTGTTTGTGTTTCCTCTGTTTTCAGTCTTAGCCAAAACCCATGCCCACTTCAATGCTCTGCAGAGTCTGCTCTTTCTTCTCATAGTTAACAAGTGTTCAGGACTGATCATTAGGTGTTTAATCTGTTTCAGTTGGATTTAAAACCATTTAGAGATGGGGTCTAGTGTCTTCCTTGTGGATGTGGCTATCTAATTTCTCAGAATTATTAACCACTTCTTTTCTTAAATAATTTATTAAGACATTTATTTTATGCATATGGTGCTCTATCTTCATGTACACCTGAATGCCAGAAGAGGGCATCAGATTCCATCATAGGTGGCTGGAAGCCACCATGTGGTTGCTGGGAATTGAACTCAGGACCTCTGGAAGAGCTGCCAATGCTCTTAACCTCTGAGCCATCTCTCCAGCCCCCTATTAACCATTTCTTACACATCTTTGAATGTGGGTCTTCTTTGTAAAGGAAGATAGGTCTCCACCTCTGAATATTTGTGTGGCTGCATGAAGATCCAAACTTCTGCTCCATAGGAACTGAAGACATGTTGACTTTCACTTTGAAATTGTGTTTAGGAGAAAACTATATCTGTCCAATTGGTTAGATCTTTAATTCCTATCCTCTTTCTCAAGTGGCAAAGTCAAACCACATTTTGTTCAGTAACCATCTAGTGTTAATGGGAGCGAGTAATGATTTGACTGCATTTGATTATCTAGGCTGCTTTTTTGGGGGTGTAAAATGGACTTAATGGTGCTTTTAAATGTACCATATTTAATAGCTTTGGGGAATGAAAAACTTTGCAACATTAAGTTTTACATTAAGATTTGCTATATGATTTCATTATGATCAGACTCAATGCTTCTTAAGAAAGCACTTGAATGTACAAAATAATCTTCAAAGTAGAAATGCAATACTTTCTATACATTAAAACTTTGAGAAGTTTTTTTCTGTCTAAATTAAAAGTAAATATGAGTTTTAAAGGTTTCCAAAGAGCCTGGTTAATATAAATTGTACAGAAATACTCACAACTTCAGTTCAGTAGGTGACTGGTTGCTAACCAAAGTATTTAATAGTGAACTCATTTGTCTGGGTTATGGGAATACGGACACAATGGGCATGAAAGTACCAACCTTCTATTTGAAAAGTTTTCTTCAATTGATTTTTGAGAGTACAATGAAGACTTCCATAAAGATGTTAGAAGTTTTTTTTCCTGTATACCTAAATCATTGTGTTAAACATATACATTTAACATTGTGTTAATATATACATTTAACATTTAAGCATTTTTAACAACTGAACTAGACTACACTTCTGTTCTTACAAATTCTCAGTTTATAGATGTCCTATTCAAAGCCAAATACCCATGAGTCAGTTATTCTCAGCACTTTGATCAAATATGATTCTCTGCATGAATTGTAACCCTCTGCCAAGGTAGCTTCTTGGCCGAGGGAGGAAGCAGCACTACTCTATGAGTAGAAACATTAATATTTAGATGTCCTGTTGTTTTCACTAAAGAACTTATGGTAGTATGACAACCCCTTTTACTCCTTAACCAGGCCATCTATTATCATTCCCTAGTCCCCAAGCATAAGGGACATTCAGAAGACAGGACAAACAGAACCTAAGGGCTGGTGAATGGGGAGGACTGTCTTGAAACACTGCCATCCAGAAACAGCAGCACCATGGTAGCCAAGGACACACACAGCTATGGAAACCTGTGCAAGGCTGGGCATTCCAAGGCTCCACCATGATGAAACTGTAATCTTAAACTTTTTTTTAATGTAAAGAATCCAAATATTAACTTGTATCAATGTATATTCTGATCAGATATGTGTGAATATCAGCCTCTCCTGACTTCATCAGAGCAGTGTGTCCTAACAGGTTTTGTCCTTGCTAAAATTTGTAACGCTGGCACTGCATGGTAATAAAAAGGAAGCAGGATTAGCGACCCTTTAATGCCCTGTAATAGCTGGCCATTGTCGGGTTTCTTACCTGTTCCCCTTGAAGATGTAGCAATCTCAGGTAGCAATGGGTGGTCATTCTGCGCTGTTATCATCATTGTCATTATTAGCTATCGAGTTAATGGATAGGTTTTGCTTGAAAGAGCATCAAAGCTAATAGCAGGTACTCCTGGCAGATGGTCTATTGACAAGAATAAGACCCTTGTCTAGTGACCATTTTTCCTGCAGCCTCCTACCTGGAGCACTTAAATTATAGGGAATTCAGTGATTAAGTTTCAATAACATAATGCAGATATCACCTATTCAACTGAAATTATCAACGCGGCTTGCAGTACCCACTAAAGATAAAGTAGAAAAATATCAGTTCCTGAGCTCCAATGGCTGATAGCTGCCAGGACGAGCACATACTATTCCTGTAATCATGTCTGCATACTGCTTTATTATTTCAAAGTCCACATAATTTATTTTTCCTAGATTTTAAATTTTATGTAAGTAGAATAAGATCACCTGTGGTCAGTCTGCTGTGTCAAATTCCTTTTGTTTAGTATTATTTTGAGATTCATCTGTGTTCATGTGGTTAGTTTGTTCATTTTATTTACTTTACTGTATTCATTGGGCTAGGATAGTCTTCTGTGGACTGGTATACAGCCTGTTTCAAAGTTGGAGGTGTTATAACCTGTGCATCACTGAACACTCTGTGCATATCACATGGAACAGCTGTTAATGACCTCCTAGTGTAGTTTAATCACTGAACATGTACCTTAAATTTCCCTAAATAATGGTTTGCTACAGAACTGTGATAATTTTCTCTCTCATCATAAAGAAAATTCCCATTTCTTCACATTCTCACAACCATGTGATACGATTAAACATAATGTTTGGACTATTCTGTGGCTATAGTCATCATTAAAAGTTAAAAAGCATATATTTAATATTCTAGAGTTAGCATCATCTAGAAAACATAAGATTCTTTTTGTTCTCATGGCTTGTGCTTTTTTGCTTTTTGAAAGATTTCAGAAATGCATATTTCCAATTTATATTCACATTCATTTACTTTTTCCTTTATGGCAAGCACTTTTGATGTATTATCTTTTCAAATTTTTTCTCTACTGAAAAAAATTTCATATCATTTTCCCCTCTCCTCTCTTCTCTCCAATCACTGCCATACATCCCTCTCACGTACAAAAAAAGTTAATTTTATCATAAAAATTCTATTAGTCTGTGGCTAGAGTTTTCCTGCCTGACCCACGGTCAGGATAAATCTCTTTCACCTGCCAGTCCCACAGCCGCTCAGACCCAACCAAGTAAACACAGAGACTTATATTGTTTACAAACTGTATGGCCGTGGCAGGCTTCTTGCTAACTGTTCTTATATCTTATAATAATCCATTTCTACAAACCTATACCTTGCCACATGGCTCGTGGCTTACCGGCATCTTTACATGCTCTTGTCCTGGTGGCGGCTGGAAGTCAGTGACTCCCTCTGCCTTCCTGTTCTTTTAATTCTCTCTGTTAGCCCCGCCTATACTTCCTGCCTAGCCACTGCCAATCAGTGATTTATTAGCAACACGTTTGCCATACAGAACATCCCACAGCATTAGTCTATTTGATTTTAACTTTCATATCTCTTTATAACCCTTAGAAATTGAGGTGAAATATATTCTCATTTAAAAACATATTTTCTCCTATTCTGAAAGGCTCAACATCCAAATAAACATTAAAGTTTATAACTTACTTTTCTCATAAAGTCACTTCCTCATGATATACATTTTGATATTGCTTGTTACTTTTGTGAACTCTTTGAATAAATACGTTGATGAATTAGCTCTATGGTGACTTGTAAATACATTGTTTCAGTGTTTGCCATCTTCTAATTATGTTTACAGTTTTTTTTGCCAAACAGAAAATTTAATTATTGTGAAATAGAATTCATAACATTTGTGGCTGCTACACATAGGTGAATTCTTAGAAAACACTTTCTATACTAGTTGCTCCATAAAATTGACTGCTTATCAATCATAATTATGTGTTATATGTAGTTAGCATTCAGCTTAATAATTTTCTTCTTATTATTGAAGTTTGTGTTCAATATTACTATGGAAAGATATTTTTTAAATAATCGATTATAGCTTTATCCTATAGGAGGCTTTTCCAGTTTCTATTTATTGGGCTTGAGGAAGTCAGTACTGTAAATTACAGTAAGCTGTTTATAACATGAGAATTTCTTTTGATACAGAGACAGGACCCCAAGCTTAAAGAAGAAAAGACGCCATGTGGTAGTACATTGCTGTAACCCTAAAACTAGAGAGGATGAGGCAGGTGATCAGGAGTGGGAGGGCAGCTTGGGCTACATGGAAAATTAAGAGACAAAGTCTATTCTACATAACAAAAAAATCAGGAAAGAGACAGTAGAGTGGAGCATTCAAGTCGGTATAGTCTACTTCTGTGCAACTTGAAGCAAAGAGGCAATGTGGCTCATACATGATGTAAATTCTCCTGCATACAATTAGTATTCCACACTACAAAGTGTGTTGATAACCTCAGGACGGAGTCCGCTAGGGGAATCATGAGGATATTTGATCACCAATGTTGGAATTTAATACAGGATTAAAGGAGAAACAAGTATGTGTGTGTGTATTTGTGCATATTCATGTGTGTGCACATGTGTTATCTGTGTGCCTGTTTGTGTCTCCTTCCCTTCTTATCTGCTGCTTTGGTGCATCATGAATTTTAGATTATATATTTAGAAAGAAAAATAAAAAAGGATGTCCATAACATAAGAAGACACAATTTGGAGATGAAGATTTAGAAGACAGAAAAAAATAAGGGAAAATAATTTTGGAAAAGAGAAAAATGAAATGTGAAGTTATCAGGAAAGTATAAGCTTCTTGGTCTTTTGGAAAGAAAGTGAACATAACAAACTAAAAGCTGAATGGTTAACTTTAAAATCTTAATGCTGTTTTGAAATAAAATAGGTATTCATCTCCTACTTAATGTTAATTTTACTTTCTTTTTTTGTTTGTTTTTTTACTTATAAACTGTATGGCTGTGGCAGACTTCTTTCTATCTAGTTCTTATACCTTAAATTAACCCATTTCTATTAATCTATAAGTTGCCACATGGCTCACCATTACTTTTACATCTTGCTTCCTCTGTGTCTGCCTTTTTTTTCCAGAGCTGAGGTCCAAACCCAGGGCCTTGCGCTTGCTAGGCAAGCACTCTACCACTGAGCTAAATCCCCAACCCCTAATTTTACTTTCAGGAAGGAACATGAACATTGATTTTTCTCACATATTCGCTTCATCAGTAAAATTACCTCACAAATAACCTGGGATCCAAGCTATTTATTAATTCCAAACTACATCTAAATACAAAATAAATTTTAAAATAAGAGAAACTAGCATGTTTATGATGCACATGGCATAATCATGATTTCTTATCAGTTATATATTCTTTATCCTTGAAAATAACTTAACTTCATTTTATTGACAATACCAAACTGCCCTTCAGTGAAATGACAGTTCTTTCTTTATGTTACATGGCTTAAAGAGCTGTATCAGCTTGAGAACAGATACAAATCTGTTCTGTTCAAATCCCCACTAGCTGTGTAAAAAATGCCAGGCTTGGCAGTGTGCACCTGTAACACCATTTCTGGAGCCTGAAGACAGACACATCACTGTGGCTCCTTGGCAAATTAGTCTAGTCAAATTATCAAGCTCTGGATTCAGTGAGCTACCCTGTCTCATAAATAATAGGGGGTATATCAATAGACAAAGAACCCAAAGTAGATCTTTGGCCTCCGCACATGTATGCATAGGCATGTACACCTGAACACACACACACACACACACACACACACATACACACACCACATACATAAATAAAAAAGTAATTGATAGCAATTGTTGAAGACCTGTCAGGTGTCAGCATGTAATGTAAGTTTCAGTAAGGATTTATATGGAATCCAAAAAGTTAAAAGGCTGAGATCAAGATACCACCATTAATAAGAAGACCCAAGACTTCATTTCAGTTTTACAATATTTACTTAAATACTATGCCTTCAAGACTCTATATCTAGAAAAAGAAATGATGATCATGGAAATCTACCTGGGAGGAAAATGTTTGGATGATTAGATTCAACGGATCCTTATTTTCCAATCCATTTTCCACTGAGCTGGAGATTTGGCTTTGTGTGAAGTGCTGGCCTAACATGCAGAATGCCATTGGTTTGACACTAGCACTCAAAAAGTAAGCACAGCATCCTCTTCCCATGAACAGATGAGACCATCATCCCCTCTTTCCGTTCAGCATCTGCATGGAGGCAGTTGTTGTCTGTGTTGTGATCATCTAAGTTCATTTTGCCTTCCGCATGTTAATCAAGAAAGTTGACTGCTGAACCAGTCTTCTTCTTTGGTCCAGACAAGCTGGTGTCCCCTGGGTCTACACAAGACCAAGAGCTAACTTAACATTTATTCAATTCCAGTTTTGCTTAAACATGCATATATCCTTTGGCAAAGTGGACCTTGTGTCAGCAAAAACTGTTCTACATAGGCCACCAAACACCATCATCCATTCATGTTAATAAAACATCTTAATTTTCAATCTTCCTAGTTGACTTATTTCCAAAGCACTTTTTGGGTCACTGTCTAATGTCACTTTGATATTCAGTTTATATTTATCTATAATTCTACTGTATCCTCATTCCGATTATAATGTTTTAGCGCCAACTCTCTTCACTTCAGCCATTCTCCTGTCAATACATTTGAAGCTTTTCTGTCCTTGTTCGGTTTCCAGTATACCCACATAACTAAGCATTCTGAAATGTGTGTGTGTGTGTGTGTGTGTGTGTGTGTGTGTGT
>CABHPQ010162123.1:0-30510 GCA_902168405.1 Peromyscus aztecus | reverse complement strand
AGATAGATAGATAGAATCAGAAATATTATTCCCATACACTTCACTATCCTAAATTTCAGTACAGGTCTCTTAAGATCCCTAAAATTACCAGGGATGCTCCCTGGCAAATACTTTTATTCTGTAAACCACAGGAATTATCCTAACCCCACTCACCTCATTGGGACTTCATACTGGAATCCTTGCCAGGTGACTTAATTTCCATTTCAAAACAGAAAATGAAACTCTGTGGTAAAACATTATCAGGTTCTGACTTAGAAACTCACTTGTGGTCACCTCTATTCCCATGCCTCTCTTATTCACCCATTTGGTAAAGGCTATACATTTGTTTCTTTACACTCTGGGTATCTGTATGCAAACATGTGTTACTTTGTAAATCACCAATTATTTCTCTTTAACTAAGATTTGGGTATTATCTTTTCTTCTTTTCTTGAGTCAATGCTAAGCAAGTAGTTTCCTGGTGCAGCTGAGAGTTAAAATTATCTTATCTTGTTTATATCATATCAGGTCTCCAGCCCATGATATTTATATTTTCTGTGAAGAGCCAGACTTTGCTAAATAGTAGAAGCTCACAGTGATTCTAATGTGTAGCCCAAGTTGAGAATAAATTTCTTTCTTCCCTCCGTAGACACAGGTATCCTTGAAAATTCTGCTCATTAATTACATTCTGCCTCAATGTATCTTCATGCATTTATCTCTGATTCTATAAAATGAATATTTTATAAAAATTAGTATTTATTAGGTTGATAATTAAAAACCTTGCTTTTAATCAGACCACCTAGCTACTACATTTTTATTTTTATTTTGGATTATTATACTCTTTCATCTTCATTAATTTGCTAACTTACTGATATAGCCTAACTAAAGATATCATAGTTAACAGGAATCCCCAAAGGTCACTATGCTCAATGAATAAATGATTTTAATATTTACCTTAATTATACTCTATAACATTTCAACTGGACACCAATCCTATATACTTAGACTTGTTTAGTTGTGGATTTTCTTTGGTGAACCTCATTCGCTCTTTGTCCTCACTGGAAATATATCTTTTTATTCTTGTGCTTCAGCATCTCTGCTCCTGTAAGTATTGTTAGTCTCTGAATATTTCTGATTTTTAATGTTTCTATGCCTGCATATATATTCCTACTGCTTATACTATGTCCTAAATATCAATCATATGTGTTTGTAGTGCCTGTCTACCATTTTCTTGAAGTTTGGAGTTCATTTAAATCACATAGCATTTTGTTTTAAAATATAAAGATTCTAGTGGTGGGTATTAATACAGTTTAGTAAGCACACCTGTTAACAAGTGAGTATGCCACTTGGTTTGATCTACAAGACTACAAACATTAAGTAGTTAATTAATTAATTAATTAATTAACCAATCTGAATTTATACAAGCTAATAGGAATGGGGACTTCTCCATTTATAATAAATTTTCAGAAGATGTTCATGTTGCTGTTGAAGCATCTTGCTTCAGTTAACAAACATTCAAGTACTTCTTTCTGTTGAATATTCTCACTCAAATGTTCCATTGATACTCAACCCATTATGACTTTCAATAAAGATTCGTGCTTATATACTAATATAGATAAATGTATGAAGATGTGTAGGAGGAGAAAGTTAATTAACATTTTATCAACATGTCTCCCTACACTGTCTCTTTATTCTATATCATCTAAATCCATAAAACATTCAAGCAAAAATTCTCAAAATGTGAAGCAAAATAATTGGCTATTTTTCCTTATATTCCAGTATACAACTTTCAATCAACTTTCAAGGTCGACAAATTTATTCTTCACAGATCACTTATAACTTACTTTCTCAGCCTTTGCTTTCTTTTAGGATCACTTCAGTTTTTTATAACTTTTGTGATGGTCTTCTTTTGTCTAATATTTCACATTCCATTTATATTCTAAACTGTCTCTCAAGGTGACTTTTCTAAATCACATGGCCCATGTGGCTACTATCATACATGAAATGGAAGTTATGCCTGCCTGTTTTTTTATTTATTGTATTTATTGTATGACAACAAAGGTACAGGACTTTTAAAGAACTACACTACATTATGGGACCAAACTGTCAGGTCAAAAGGATACTCTGATTCCCTAAACTCTGTTAGTCCAAATTTCCAAAAATGAGCCTTACCAGGGCTCTGGGAGGATATCTGGTGGTTACATAAAAGTCAGTATTCTTGAGAACTTGTGAAGCTGGTTCCCACCAAAAGAAGTCATTTCCTTTACCTCCAGCAAAAGGAACACCTGGCTCTCCAATTAACATATACCTTTGGTGCCTATTAGCATACTGAAGTTCATTCGAGCCTACAGGCTCCCTCAGTCCCTATTGACAAGTACATGTTATACATTTCAAAACCCACACACCAGTCTTCTGGTCCTTCTCTACCTCCAGCTACTCACCCTTCTTACATGCCAACTATTCTCACTATTATTATTCCCGGGTGCTACTCTCACTATGCTCCCTTGACCCTCTGTCCCTACCATCCCCACACCCCCTCTCACAGATAGCACTAGCCATGTTTAGTCTGCTGGCCATGTTCCGTCTAATTCTACTATGAACTCTTCCAAATGCCCCTGGCTATTTCCCTCTCATGTCCACAATAAAACTTTTCCATACCATGGAGCAGTCATGTCTTCAGTTGATACACAAACCACCTTCCATTTTTTTTTTTTACTTTTTTCAATGAAAAGACTGTCAGAGAGTGTGACATTCCACAGAAAGAAGGAACTTGTTCTCTGAATTATGTCTCCACGTGGCATCTTTTATTCCAAGTGGGATCATCCCAAACAAATGGTTTCCAACTGTCCTTAGAAATGGGTTGCCTCTACTCCCAGGATTCTTATTTCACGGAGATTGGAGCCTGCTGTGTTGTCTCAAACTATGTCACCTGAGGAGAAATAACAAACTGGAACGTTTAGAGATGAACTTTTCCTTAGTTTATGTTTACCAGAATTTTACAAATTGTCATTATTATGCCTTTCAAAGTAACTACAAAGGGTAAGTCACAGAGTGATACCTGGCATATAGACAGGGGTGGGGTGGGGGAAGTGGGGGGTGGGGGAGAGGAAATTTTAGGAACTTTTGCTCTGCCTTGCATCCTCCGTGAGAAGAGAAACAGAGGCTTTCTTGTGGTGCTGCTGACCTGCAGCTAAGTGCCAGTGGGAAAGAAGGAGAAGTGAATCTAATTCACTAACACTATTCATTGTTCAAAATAATTGCTGCACTACAATAATACCTTCCAGAGGTTCATGCATGTCGGGAAGGAGAGAATGTTGATTTCTCACTTAGAATACCATTTCCTATCTTATCTCTTTCAATGAAGGAGGAAAACACCCCACCTTACCAACCCAAGTCATAAATGACACTCTGAAAAAGAAATAAATCCAAAACAAATAGTGGACTGCTGTGAGGAGAAATCTAAGTTAAATATCACAGAAGTGTGTCTCTTGTTTCTTTAAAATACAAAGATTTTCCTTATATGTTTCCACAGATTTGCAAATCCTAAGCATTCTGTTTTGTGTATAACAGAAAAGAAAAAAAATAATCAGTGTCTACATCCATATACATGTATTGTAACTTCTCATATTCTGTGTTGACTACATCTGTGGCATTCACTGTAATAGCTTAGTGTTTTTTCCAGTGAACATCTTAAACATGTTTGCAGACTCAAGCTGTATCTGAATGAATACTACTTGATGAATCAGTATTGTTAAACTAAAGCATGAACATTATAGCATTCACCCAGAGCCCTGGACACAGTGCATGACACTTTCCTATGCAAGTGAGCCTAAGAATTCCATGAGCACAGTGTAACTAATTGTCACGTATGCTAGCTAGTTCACTGAATAACTTGCAATAGCAAATGCAAAGCAACTGAACAGTTTAGAAAGCCCACCATCCTACCCTTATTTGTTGTCTTTTAACCACATGTCAGCAGCCACAGAAAGTAAAAGTCAAAGACAATTTAGATAAAGAGATACGGGGAGGGAAGGGACACTGTAACAGAGCTGTGAAGATTGCTCAGGGAGAAGTAGCTGAGACATACAGCATCAAGGGCAAGTTCATCCCTGTGGATCAGTAGAGACTATACATGTCCCAGGAAACTCAGTGATTTCTCAGCTTGCCATCCTCTCACCAACTATTTCTCTACATAACGAGTATTAATTTACTTATAAAATGAGTGTCTAGAGATATTTAAGTTGGCTTCGGTTTTTAAAGGTCAATTGTATTCCCTTTAATTTTGTGTATGTGGGTGGATATGCACACATGAGTGCAGGTGTCCTGAGAGACCAGAATAAACAGTTGCATGCCATAGATCTGAAGTTACATGTAGTGAGCTGATGGACTTGAGTACTGTGAACCTGCTGTCCTCTGAAAGGCAGCAACAGTCCTTAATCTTTTTTTCCATCTCCCCACACCTTTATTCAGTTTTTAAGTGAATTTTATTTCAAGTCATTTTTACAGAAAATAGCTTCCATTGCATTCATTGTCAAAGATGTATTATAATTTGAAAATCAATTACAAATTGCCTTTAGAAATGTTTACTTTTTTTTGCCAGGCTGTGGTGGCTCATGCCTTTAATCCCAGCACTCAGGAGGCAGAGCCAGGCGGATCTCTGTGAGTTCAAGGCCAGCCTGGTCTACAGAGCGAGATCCAGGACAGGCACCAAAATTACACAGAGATAACCTGTCTCAAAATAGCAAAAAAAAAAAAAAATGCTTACCTTTTTCTTAAAAATACAAAGCATATTTTATTTTTATGAACAGCGAGTTTCTCAGACACAATTCCACATCCAGGTTTACTTTTATTCTTCTATGAAATCACTATTAATTAACTAAATTCTCTGGTAAACTGTTAATGAGTGTAGCCATTGAGTGTGAATGTTTCTCCAACATTGCCATTTTCGTTGTTTTGCATGTGGAACTCATTTAAATCTTTTAATTGACTATTTGATATTAAAAGAAATAAATAAGATTAGTCTTTCTATCACTTTCCTTTTTTCAGAATGGAATAAAACGCAGAGACCCAAGGTCAACTCCCTGATAAAGAATAGAACCACTCAAACCTTGACTGGTTCAGAGCCCACACTCTACCCCTTTCTTGCAAGTTATATTTACATTATTGCTTTTGAACATTGATTTTCTCAGTGCAAAATGCTGGGTTACACAAGCATGTAAGTTCACCAAATTTAATGAAATTTCTGCACAAATTAAAGATACATGGCTAAGTGGCAAGGTATGGACATAAACAAATATAGTTTACACTAAAGTCTGAAATTCAGTTAGATACATTTGGTCATCTTTAGCCTACTGACTTCTTTTCATTTTCAATAACTAACAGCTACTCTGTCTAATTTGCCCTTCCAAAATGGAAATCTGTTCAAGAGCCTGGTATCAGCCAAGAATATGTATAGTAAAGAGTGGGTCAATAGCTTTAGGGTGATCTCCTGGATAGATGCCTTTAATAATATTTCTGGTGATTTATCATCACTGCTGTTGTCTGAGATCTCATATCAAGCTGTAGGTTACTAGAATTGGTTCCATGGTGTAAGATCTATCAGACACATAGGACCCCACATTCAAAAGGATCTCATGCTTAGTCTAGTATTCTGCTGTAGACATCTTGAACTCTTCATACATTTATCTTTCACGCTTCTGAGTGAAAAAAAAAAAAAAACCTACTGAGACAGTTTTGTGTAGTGAGTCTGGTCTTCTAAATAAGAATTTTGAAATACTGGTCCGGGAAGATGGTTTTAATCTCAAAACTGGGGAGGCAGACATGAGAAGATCCCTAGGAGAGCTAACCAACAGATCTAGCGAAATCAGTGAGAGACCCTGTGTCAAAAAACCAGGGTAAAGAGCAATTAAGGAAAGCTCCGGAGGCAGACCTCTCAAAGACTTTTTTTCCCTCCTTTAATGCCAGCTTAGATTCAGTGAAGGGTGGAGAAGGTGCACAAAACACATTACTCCCCATATAGAAACTTCTATCAGAGTTAAATGAGGGCATCAGGAAACATGAAATTGGAATTTTAAACTGGATTGAATGTCTAATAACCAGAAATGGAAATAAGCCTATTGAGTGCCTGGAATGATGTTGAAGCATTTAAATTAGAGATTTGACAGAGCACCATTGAAAGATGTGATTGGAAGAGATAAAAGTTTATACTCCTCCATTATCCTGTTACATTTATGTGACAGGCGATATAAAATGTAATAAATCTTCCTCCTGTACTCCTTCCTGAATAAACCATACAAAACAAACCCAAAGGAGATATTTACAAAATCTGTGTTCTCACCCAGTTGCTCTCTGAAGATTTCATAAATCTCATCCTCGAAGTTAATCCATCCAGTGCTTTGGAGATCATGTGAAAATTCTTTTCTGGGCTGTCTTCAGATATCACTGTGATGACCATTCTTGCTTGTCAACTTGACTACTCTGGAGTTAACTAAAAACCAAAAATTACTGAGCACACCTGTGAGAGATTTTTGTTCAATTAAATCAGTTAAAATTGGAAGACAATTTTTATCTGGATTTTTGAGATGGGAAAATGCACCTTTAATCCAGACCTTTTTTGAGGTGGAAAGCACCAACGTTTAACTGGGTCACATCTTCTCTTGGCAGCCTATATAAAGGACATGGAAGAAGGAAATTCGATCTTTTTGCATGCTTGCTCTTGCTAGCAAGTCTATTCATTCATTGGCATTAGAAATTGCTTCTTTGGGATTCTGACATTTACTGAAGATCAGATAAGATATCCAGCCCCTTCTACTGAGCAACTACTGGATTCTTGGACCTTCCAGTCATAGACAGCCATTGTTGGATTAGCTGAATCATGGCCTATAAGCCATTCTAATACATCCCCTTTCTTGTATACAAAGATTTGTTCTATAAATTCTGTTCCTATATAGAACACTTACTAATACAATTATTAACTGCACTTTTTAATAATAGCCCAGAAGTATACAAGTTTGGTTTCAATTTCAATAGCTCAGCTTTTAATAATCCTCTTAATAGTTTGTGTTTCTCTGTTTGTCTGACATGTGAAGATGTCAGTGTATATTCTTATTGATAGATTTTAATTTTTGCATAAAGTGTTTTTGATACTACACCAAAGAAGTTCAGTTTTACTGAAAGAAATTGAAATTGTATCTGTGAATATCTGATTTACTTTAATGTGATGTAGTAACTCTCTACCAATTTACTTCAATATGTTTTACTTCTAACTGGTTTATTTTAGTTGATGTAATAAATCTCAGCAGCCATGGAAGTCATTTGTAAAGACTTTTTATTACCTTTTTATATGTGAGATTATAGTATAATTATATAATATTCCTCTCTTTCCTTCTTCCAAACTCTCACCAAAGCCTGTTGATGCTCTCCGAAATTCACAGTCTCAATCCTGCATAGAACTACAGGCAATTAAGGAATGCTGGAAGTAGAAGAAATAGTCTTCTCCAGGAAAGAGCACATCAGTTGTTTATTCAATAGCAAATAGTTTATTCAATAGCAAATAGTCAACCCTGAAAACATATACATGCAAGTAATATTATACAGATTGAGAAGGTTCTATATTGGAATATATATATATATATATAAACAATTAAAGAAAAAGAACCTATTTTTGTTACCTTTGTATCTGTGAGATTATAACATAATTATATAAATTTTCTCTCCATTTTCTTCTTCCAAACTCCCACATAATCCTGTTAGTGCCCATAAAGCCCACTGTGAAGCTTTGTTCCATAAAAAATATTGAGAAACTATAATGGTATTTGTCATCCTATAAGATAAGCCTAATGATTGATATGTAAGCATGTGGTCTCATTGATTAGATTACTAATTACAACCTGGAAATGAAAGACTGTCAACATACAAAATACTCTTCATTCATTACTTAGTAACAACAACCACAAATAGCCTGTCTAGTGAACTGCTTTTTATGGATATGTAAACAGATACCTGGGAAAAGTTCATATTTGGTTTTATGTTCATGAATCAACCTGAAGCCCACTAGGAAAATTCACATGTATAGTAACTTTCATAACCAGGAGGAAAAGGATGGTAGCCATCATATAAAACATATTGTGAACCTCAATGAAAGGGGACTTTAATGGAAAATTAGCAAATCTAGATTATATCAGTTTCATGTTGAAATCTAATTTCAAGGGAAGAAGATGCTTTTACATACATTATATATTTAATTCTTGTTGGCCAATGTGCTCTATGAAGAACAACTGAATGTGTTAGATCTCAAACGAGCCTGCTTTTGCTAGGTTCTAAAAGACTTGGAGAAGAAAGGAGACTGGATTCTGACTACTGGTAAGTGAAGGAAAGCAGAAAAGAGCTTAAGTCAACAAGAATAGATCAAAGAAAAAATAGAGTTCAGCTAAATGCAGTTGTACTTATTATTTTTCTCATTAATGTGATCAAATGACCAAAAAGTAATTCAAGGAAGGAAGGTTTTACTTTGAGTCATAGCTTAAGAAAAGATGTAGTTCAGCATAGCAGGGAGGAATGGGGTAGGGACATGAGACAGCTGATCCCTTTGTATCATCTTTGAGGAGGCAGAGACATGGATGCTGGTGCTCGGCTTGATTTCTCCTCTTTCCTTTTTTATTTAGTTTATGACCCAAATCCATGTAATTGTACCACCCATCCTGAAGGTAGGTCTTTACTTTTCTTGAAACGCCCTAGCTTACATGCGAAGAGGTGGGTCTCCTATGTCAGTCTAATTCAAACTGTTCAATGCACTGATATTTGTTAAGCAGATTTTTAAAAAAGGCATAGTTATATTTCTGCTCAGTAGCCAAGCTAGTCTACACTGTTCTTTTCTTGAAATCAACCATATATCTTGGGTACATGATGATGTGACTCATAGGGTAAAATGACTGATTAGTATTCACAAAGCCATGGGTTTCATTTCCAGAACCACAAAAAACAGATGTGATGGTGCTTGTCTGTAACCTCAACACATAGAAAGTAGAGACAGAAAAATCAGAAGTCATCCTAGGCTACAAAATAAGTCTAATGCTGGCTTCAAATTATGTAATTCTACCTAAAACAAACAAATTCATTAGTATCTACTTGGATGTGTTGGCACCCCCACAGTGACACACTTTCTCCAACAAAGCCATACCTACTCAACAAAGCCACACCTCCTAATAGTGCCACTCTCTATGAGTTTATGGGAACCAATTACATTCAAATTACCACATTCCATTCCATGGCCCCCATAAGCTTGTAAAAATAAGGCAAAATGTATTTAGTCCAACTTTAATGTCCCCATAGTCTATCACAGTCTCAACAATGTGTAAAGTGGAAAGTTCAAAGTCTCTTCTGAGATTCCTGCAATATCTTAACTCTAATCCCTTATAAAATCAAAATCAATAAACTGATCACATACTTCCAACATATAATGACACAGGACATACATTACCATTCTAAAACATGGGAAGGGAGCAAAGTTAGGGAATACTGGAACAAAGGAAGACCAAAACCAGCTGGGCAAACTTCAAACACTGCATCTCCGTGTCTGATATCAAAACACTCTTCAGATCTCCAACTCCATTCAGCTTTGTTGACTGCAACAAATTTATCTCTCTTGGGCTGGTTCCACTCTCTGTTAGCAGCTCTCCTTGGCAGGTGTCCCACAGCTCTGACATCTTCAACATCTTGGGGTCTCCCAGGCAATCCAAGTTTCACCTTCAAATCTTTATGCAATAGCTTCTCTAGGCCTCCAAGCAGGGATAGCCCTGGCACATGCCTGGCCTCAGTGGCTTTATGCTCAAACTGGACAACAAAGGATATAATTACCAGAAAGCATCTGCAAAGGTCAGTTTGGAAAAGTTTGGCAAGACAAATGGTGGGGAGAAATTGCTGGGAAGATTTTTCTCTTCTAGAGAAGAACGTTCATGGTTCCAAAAGACAGACATTTATCAGACTGTGATTGCTCCAAACCACAGAGGAGGCGCGCGCACACACACACACACACACACACACACACACACACACACACACACACACAAAGGCTGCAGGGAACCATGACCATGACTAGCAATGACTTTGAAATCTTCAAAAAGAATGACGGGACCCATTACGCTGATTAACACCACAGAAAGATCGAATTTGGACGACAAACTGCTTAGGACAATTTTGAGATGGCTAGCTGAGATGATCTAGCCTGACAGACTACTTGAACAAGGACTTGAAACAAGCCCTGCACTTTCTTATTATGCAGTGACTGGACAAATGATACAGGACTTGACAATTAACCCAAAAATTTTCTTTTCAGAATTCCCTAAAGATGTCTTCACTCCCAGAAAGCAGGAAGTAATTTTAAGAAAATGACACCCACATTCCCAAGAGGTAGGGTGGGTGGTTTTTGGTCGTTGAATGAGTTTTGGATATTGTCATTGTTTATGATGGTTGGTTATAAGTTGTTAATTGTTAATGGTCAGGAAAAAAGCTGAACAAGGAGATTAGATTTAGAGGTTTTGTTTAAAAAAAAAAGAAAGAAAAAGAAAAAAGAGAATATAGATAAAGAAATAATAGGATAAATGGGTAGATCACTGAATCTACACTAAAAAGAAAATTAGGAAGATATAAAAATGACAAAAGGTAGATTACTGAATCTATTATTAAAAGAAAAAATACTTTTAAAACGGAATTACTTGTTTTAAATAGGATAAGTAATGAAATTTTGTCTGAGTTTATCAAATGATACTGGACTGGACATTGTTAATATATAAAATGGAGTTTTTTGTCTGAATCTGTCAAATGTTAATGGACTAGACATCATTAATGTAATCTTGACTGTGTATATTGTTTATACTTATTGGATATAATTTTTCTTGTATTAGTTATAAGCTTTTTTAATTTTAGACAAAAAAGGGGAAATGTGGTCATATTGTGTTCCCCAAAATATTGTGCATCCTAATAATCTTATCTGGGGTCAGAGACAGAACAGCCACTAGATACAAAGGCTAGAAAATGGTGGCACTCACACCTTTAATCCTAGCATTCCAGAGGCAGAAATCCATGTGTTCAAGGATACAGCCAAGCACGGTGACTCTCGCCTTTAATCCCAGGGAGTGGTGGTAGAAAGCAGAAAGGTATATAAGGCATGAGGACCAGAAACTAGAAGCATTTGGATGGTTAAGCTTTTAGGTTTTGAGCAGCACAGTTCAGCTGAGATTCATTCCGGATGAGGACACAGAGGTTTCCAGTCTGAGGAAATAGGATCAGCTGAGAAACTGGCAAGGTGAGGAAGCTGTGGCTGGTTCTGTTCTGACCCCAAATAAGTTTATTAGGATGCACAACATTTTGGGGAACACAATACCACCACAGCTTTCCTTAGTCATGGAGGAAGTTCCCATAACCCCTTTCTTCTATCCCTAACTCTAAAGGCAGAACCATGTGGCTAAAACTTTCAAGTTCTGCTATTTGTGGGGTTGGAAAATGCCCTTGTTTAATTACATCTTCACCAGCTTTTTGTTTTTGTTCACTGCCTAAGCTTGACTATTCTGGAACTTGTTCTGTAGACCAGGCTGGTCTCAAAATCAGAGATCTGCCAGCCTCTGCATTCTGAGTTCTGGGATTAAAGACATGTACCTCCATATCTGTCTCTAAGCTTTTCTTTAACTCCCTTTCATAACTCAGAATCTTAACTGAATGGGATCTTGCCCTGAGGTCAGCTTTCCCTTTATTCCATTTTTTAATCTGTTTATCTCCTTGAACACAGGACTTAGCTCTATTCTACTTCCTGGTGCCTCTTTTCTCCTCAAATTGTACATTTTGCATATTTCCTTTCTCAGCTTTCTCCTTTTCATAGTAAATCTTCATTAGAATTAGCACTAATAACCACATGACAGAGTCTATACTAAGATGTTTTGAGATTTCTTCTGCTAACAGAATTAATCCAAATCTTTTCACTTTAGTCTCAGGTAGACTTCTTTAGACAATGGCAAAAAAACAGTCACATTCTTCACCAAAATATCACAAGAACAATCTCTAGGCAGCATACTAAAGTTATTCTCCTCTGACACCTCTTGAGTCAGGCCCCCACAGTTCAAATGATGCTCAGTACCAATGTCTTCCATGCTCCTACTAATAATGCCCATTAAACAGTGCTTAAAGCATTTCACTGCTTTTCTAATCCAAAGCACCAAAGTCCAAAATCTTCCAAACAAAAACATGGCCAGACCTATCACAACAATAACCCAGTCCCTGGTACCAACTTCTGTCTTAGGGTTTCTTTTGCTGTGAAGAGACTCCATGATCACGGCAACTTTCATAAAGAAAAACATTTAATTGGGGTGGCTCTCTTACAGTTCAGAGGTTTAGTTCATTATCATCATGGTGGGAAGCATGGCGTATACAGGAAGACATGGTGCTGGAGAAGGAGCTTAGAATTCTACATTTTGATTCACAGGAAACAGGAAATTAACTATAGCACTGGGCATAGCTTGAGGACCTGAGGTCTCAAAGCCCACCCCTACAATGGCACACTTACTCCAAAAAGGCCACACCTACTCCTACAAAGCCACACCTCCTATTGTGCCATTCTTTCTGAGCTTATGGGGGTCAATTACATTCAAATATCATAGCAACTAAGTGATTGAAGATAGGATAGAGATAAACAAGACAGATAGAGAAAGAGTGAATTGTATATATTTATATATCCTCTCTATTGCTCGTGTTTGTCCTCCACTCCTACCTCCTTGCTGATGGGCATGTAGACATACTCCTTGATATAGACATTTTTAAACAACTTAAAAAAAAAAAACCCAGCTTACTTGTGTTTAAGAACAGTCAATACAAGTATGTTCTCAATAAGTGAACACATGATGAAACAGTAGAGAAATAGCAATTATATTTGAATTGAAGAATTCAGTATTTTATATTAAAAACTGTTTAGTGGAATTAAGAAGACTGGCAATAACAAGAAGAAGAAGCATTATGAAGACAGGACAACAACGTTTAAAAATAAAACAATAAATTATTACTCTTTGAAGATGATTGATCCTTCCAATATACACGGGAATCTGAATAAACCCCACCTAAACAGGACATCAGTTAGAAGAGCTAGGTACTATCCATTCCTCAAGGTGGCTTGGAACTTGGAGTGTTCATCTTAAAATTATGGTTTCTGATCCTGCCAGAATCCAGATACGAGTATTTTAAAGAGTTTACATGATGCTTGTTTCCTGTTTTCAGTTTCCCACACTATTTCTATAAAAGCAATAAATTAATCATTGTAGAATTGATTTCCAACCCATGAACATTACTCAACTTGGCAAAGCCTTGAAAACCCTTTTTTTTTTTTGCAGAGAATTTGTAAAATGGGGCAGTCCTTTCTAAGAAGTGTGTCCCAAGTGTATAGTAGATATGAACTAGTGTTAGCTTAACAAAATGTAGCAATTGACATTTGTTCATTTTTGTTCTGGATGATTTGTGAAAGCAAAGGTCTAGCTGAGCTAATGAGAGACTGAGAGGTTTCATAAAAAGCTTCCTGAACTGCACAGCTGGGAAGTACTAAACCCAGGACTCGCACTCTAGCAAGGTTCAGAGTCTATGCAATTTCACATCTAAATAGGCTCCTAATCCCACAATAATGTCCTTTATACATTTCCCAAAAAAGATCAATGCCACTGTAAACTGTTGTAATGTTCCTAAATGGAAATAGAGACCATCTAACTTCTTGCAGGCACCCTAATAATGTTTAGGATGAGCTTGTTTCAGACAAACAACTTCTGAGATCTCCAGGAAGACAGTTTTCCAGTTGGACATCCCAGAGAATATTGTCAGAATGCTTTTGTGGTCCTCCTGTTTGTGATATTCTCAGTTTTCCCCATGACTATCTTTCTTGGAATGACACTTAGAAGAAAACATAAAATGATAATTTTTTTTTTTTTTGGTTTTTCGAGACAGGGTTTTTCTGTGTAGCTTCATGCCCTTCCTGGAACTCACTTTGTAGACCAGGCTGGCCTCGAACTCACAGAGATCCACCTGGTTCTGCCTCCCAAGTGCTGGGATTAAAGGTGTGCACCACCACCGCTCGGCATAAAATGATAATTTTGACATGAGACACAACTCATCTGTGATCCAAAAGAAGCTACAATCAAGATATTGCTATAAAATATTCTTAGAGGGATTACGTTGTCCTGCCAGTGGTTAATCCAATAATCTTAATCCAATAATCCTGAAGATGATAAAAATAAATAACAGGCAACAAATCAAATTATTTAGAATGATATATAAAATATATCACATATATATCATAGTATCCTGATTATTTCTTTACCTTAGATTATTTTACATGAAATGTTTCATCCCTTGCATATTACACAGAATTGTATATTTTCTTATCTTTCACTTTGTGTCTTATATAAACCTAAAAGAAAAAAATTATGACTTAAAAGGGAGATTGATTTAAGAATTATGACATAAAAAGGAGATTAATATTAAACACACACACACACATACACACACACACACAAACACACACACACACACACAAATGAAACAGAAAGGCCATGTCTATGTTTTTATTCTGTAGCAATAGCCCTTTACAGCTTCCAATGCTCTACGCGAGGCAAACTGCTTACAGTGAAGTACTATGATTCAAACAAGAGGGACATAAAAGTGAGGTTGATATCAAGACAGCTGTATCTCCACAGTTCCATCTTTAAAAAAGAAAACCATAACTTCCGGTGGATTCCATTCACATTAAAGGGCTTCAAATACTAGAATCTACTTCTAAAATTCAGAAATAATAATATGTAGATATATGTGAAAACTAAATGTCTTTATTTAATTTTGTTTAGTTCTAAATCTATACTTTATATTTGTTCTGCTGGCTAGCTTTAAATGCCAATCTAACACGATATTATATCACCTGGGAAGAGAACCTCATACAGGGAAATTTTATATTGGATAAGCCTGTGACTATGTCTGGGGGTTGGTGGAGTGCCTTAATTAAGTTCTTATGGTGATACGGTGGATAGCACTATTCCCTAGGCAAGGGACCCTTAAATATGTAAGAGTAGAGAAGTTCAGCTGAGCACAAGCAAGGAAACAAGTGACCATGTGTGAACTCACTTCTCTTGCTCTTGTCTGGCTATGATGTGACTAGCTACTTCAAGTTCCTGAACCATTGACACTCCTGCAATAATGGACTGCTTAGAATTCTAAGCCAAATGAATCCTTTCTCTCCCAGATTGCTTTTTTGTTAGGGTATTTTAACACAGCAACTGAATAGAAACTGGAACAAGTTATGTAAGAAATTGGGTGAAATAAGAGAGACTCATTGAACAAGAGAGAAATGGTATAGAATCAACTAATGGTATCCTAACACTTTTCATCTTCACCCTTTTGTAAGGGACATAGTTTGCAATAAACTTGGAAAAAGTTTCAGATAAAACAGAGGGATGAAGATGCAAGCTGTTATTCCTGATCCTTCTATTGATTTTATGATCACATTTATTTGTCCGTGTGTGTGTGTGTGTGTGTGTGTGTGTGTGTGTGTGTGTGTGTGCACGTACATGTGCACGTGTATCTAAGCACATAGATGCCAGAGGTCAATGTCAGCTGTCATTCCACAATGACAGTGGAGGAGGGGTTGTCATCAAATGCTCTGTAGAGTTGTAGCTATAATGAAAATAGTAACGTTGCTTGTTTTGTGGAATACAGAAGTTCACACACCTGGAAAACTGCATAGGATAGAGTTACATGGAACTGTATTGATATAGTAATGAATGAGTGAGTGCCCAGTGACAATTACTTGATTGAATTAAGTGGACAGCAAAAACTTTAAGCAACACCGAATCATCAAGGAAACTAATGGCAACATGAAAGGCCACATGCTCAAGTTGGCAATGACCAAGAGATTGTCGCCAAAGAGGCTGTAGAATTTTTCCCTAGATATCCGAGTGTTCACTTTGCTTCCTGTCACAGACAGAGCTACTTAAGCAAGTCCTTCTGATGCAGAACTGCCTTAAAGTTATGTTATTCCGACAAGATAGTACAGACAAATCTGTATGAATAGTTTTGAAATACGTGTTAGGGGATACTTTCATTTTATTGCTGTTGTTGCTGTTTATTTGGTTTTCAGGACAAGGTTTTGCACTGTGGCCCAGGGTAGTCTCAGCCTTTAGGCAATTGTGCAATGCCAGGTGATGACAATCATGAGCCCAGAATGATTTCTGGAGTCTTAGTAATCACAGAATGTCTTCTGATTTCTCACACTACGTATTCAAAGACATTGGTGGTTTTAGTTATATTTCAAAGTGACTAGTGTAAGCTGAATTGCAAACCATCACTAGCAAGATTTTGATGGACACTACTCATTTCTATTTTTTTCTTAATTTCTTCACAAAAATATGGGTCTTCTCATAAGAGAAAGTGTTAAGGATGGTTACTAAGCCAACAGGCAATCAAAGAGAACTAACAGATATCTGCCAAGAACCAGCTCAGTAGAAAATTCTGTGACCAGAATTTTTTATCTGCAGAGTGTTGAGTGGCAAGCTATGACATCATTCTCTAAAGCCCTAGTTTCTGTGGAGGAAAGAGGAGCAATGCTGCCACCTTGTGGTCGTGAGTTATAAGCTCAGGATGACGTTTTCCTTTATATGCATGCTTACAAGAGGAAACAGGGATAACATAGGTGTCACTGAGGCAGCGAAGTATTCAATTGACAAATGAGATACTTGTATGAAACAAATGTGTCAAATGCTCTGTACTACTAGGGAAAGTCTGATACATTTTTATATGGATTCTATTTACTTTATCATATAAAACGCAAGGCTTTGTTCCCTCACATTTTTCTTCTTTCAGGTTAGGTTTGATATTATGGCTACAAACCAATTATCAAGCAAACAAACTCTATCATTCTGAGTCAGGTAACAAAATCATCAGTCTCCCTCCACACTTCCATTTAGAAATTGCTTGTGTAGAAAGGTAAAGAAAGCTCTGTTCAGGAACTACATTTTCTGTATCTACATAGATCTAGAAAGTGTGTCTTTGACAGAAAAGTATAAAGGTGGTTTTCAATTCGCTCAATATCCTTTACAAATAGCTTGGATAATTGAGAAGCAAGTAGCCAAAAATGGAGGTTTGTGCCAATAATCCCAACACTTGGGAGTCCAAGACAAGAGGATGGTAAATTTAAAGCTATCCTGAACTAACGTAACAACACGATTGAAATGGATGGAAAGGGCAAAGGGAAAGAAAGAGAAGGAGAAGGAAGAAACAAACAATACTGATCTGAGAATGCCTTACTGGCTCAACTTTTGCTATTCTCTGTTTCCAATGCATCACAAATATTTCACCTTGCTCTGACTTGGTTACCATGTCCTCATAAAAGATGATACCAGTATTGGCTTCATAGTTGAATTAGAAACAGTAGTCAATTCTTTCAACAAGCAAAAGTGTGTTACTGTTTAATTTAGAAGAATTGTGTTGCCTCAATCAAAGGGATGATTCCCACAATGTACTCTTTTGTTGAATAAAGTAAAACATTAAGGGTCAGTGAATGAATACCTGGGATAATCAATTAAAAGAGAGAGCGTTTAGGAAGGTAACTGCTGCCAGGACACCCTACTGAGTACATGTCAGGAGAAATGTGTTAGGAAGACCACCAAGACAAAAAGAAATACGAACATATAAACACATATGCACACACACACACACACACACACACAAAATGACAACGTGATTCTGACAAAATTCCTCAGTCAGTGAAATACTGCCTCAGCAAGCATGATGACCTGAGTTCAGTTGCACATCACCCACATAGAAAGCTGGATGTGGAGGTGCACACCTGTAATCCAGAACTGGGAATGGGAGGGTCTCTGAGGCTTGTTTGCCAACCTATCCAGACTGGTGATCTACAGGTTCAGAGAGAAGCCCAGTTACAAAAATAAAATGAGTGGTGATACAGAAAGTCGCCAATATCAACATCTGGCCTCCACACCCATACGCACACAGTTACAGCCGCTTCCATGTGCATAAATGCACATACATACATAGACACTACTCACAATACAGTGTGAAAACACTCCACCAAGGAGGAGAAAATATTGAGATAAAAATAGAATGCTATAAACTTCATGCGAACCATTTTCTCAGGATGCAGGAGCAATCAAGTTGTAAATGTCTGAATTGACTTGACGTTTATGTGTGACTTCATGAACTTGGTGATGATTTCTTCAAGAATGGAGTCCAGGAAGGAAGAAGAAGGACATTTCATCAGTCCTTCTTGGTACTGAGTGGATATTTCTTCATAAAATCAACAGAAACTTTGACACTCTCTTATTAAATGAAGCTAATCACAAAACACAAATGGAATCATAGGATCAAACTTTCTATTTTGAAATAAGTGTTCTCTGATTAAATGAGGCTTGACAGAATTAAATAAGAAATTAATGGAGACCTCAAGCTGAACTTCTTTATTTATGCCAAATAATGGTCAGCACTTTTTCAGGCAAAATTAATTAACAACCTAAAAGGGTTTGAAGATAAAATGTGCAATCTCGCTCTAAAATAATAAATTTAATGATAAACTTTTTAAAGTTTAAATTAAAACCTTTAAATGTGAAATTTACATTTAAATCATAATAGGAATTGCCTATTGTGTTTTTTGTATCTGGAAATTATAACACCTCTATACTTCATTTTCAGTTGTGAGTGCAGCCCTTACCTATTTTTGATAACTTCCAGGGAAATAAGGTTTACAGGATAACATGGCACATAGCAGATTTGAGAAGCTTGGGATACAAATGAGGGTTTCTGATGATCCATAGAACTTGTCGATCAAGTCTGAATGGTCTACATATATTTGCTGTAGGGGCCATAATATCTATGCACATGTGAATTTGGGGCTGTGATCACAAAAGAAAATTGCCATTGTCTTTGTTATAAGTAACATATTCATATATGTGTGTACATGTACACGCACACACATACTAACACATACACACATACACATATAATATGTATCTACATATTATAAGTAACCATATTCTCACTCTACCTGCTGTGTTGGCTATTCCACTTTCTGCTCTGATTGATCTAACTGCAGAGTGATATATTCCTTCTCTGCCCCTTATTGATCTGATATTATGTGACTAATAATTTCCATCTAGAATTTACCCTTTGGGACACTAGAGTCAGACAAATTTGCCTTTTAATATTTGATGTCATCTGTAATGGAAAAGACTTATTAGTTAATTAATTATGATTTGATTTTTCATTTATAAGATGGGCATGCCACCTGCCATACAGTAGATGCACAGACCTATGGTGAAAGGACTCACTGGCCTATGTGGCATGTGCAGATGACAGTAGTTAGTAATTCCGGTGCTATAGATTTGGTACCCAGATCAATTCATTGTGTGTGTTCACCACACTCAATGAAAGTTTTATCCCGAATAGAGGCATTGTGTTGTGGTAACAATCTTTACTACACTTTAACTTTAAGAAAATAGTTTTTTATTGTTGGTCTAGTACCTGTGCTATCGGTGTTCTGTTCATAAAGTCTTTTCTTGTGCCAATGAGTTCCAGGCTACTCCCTGCTTCTCTTCTATCTGGTTCAGTGCCTCTGGTTTTTCGTTAAGGTTTTTGATCCACTTGGAGTTGCATTTTGTGCAGGGTGATAAACATGGATCTATTAGCATTCTTCTATATGCAGCCATCCAGTTTGGTCAGGACCATTTGCTGAGGATTCTCTTCTTCCAGCGTGCACTTCCGGCTTCTTTATCAAACTTCAGGTGTCCATAGGTGTGTGGATTTATGTCTGAGACTTCAATTTTATTCCATTGGTCAGTGTGTCTGTTTTTATGTCAATACCATGCTGTTTTTATTTCTGTAACTCTGTAGTGCAATTTGAGATAAGGGATGGCCAAACTTCCTGCAGTTCTCTTGTTTTTCAAGATTGACTGAGCTATCCTGGGCTTTTTGAGTTTCTATAAGAAGCTAAAAATTGTCCTTTGAAGATCTGTGAAGACCTGGGTTGCAGTTCTGATGGGGATCTATTGATTCCTTTTGGTAGGATGGCTGCTTTTACAATGTGAATCCCACTGATCCATGAGCATGGGAGATCTTTCCATCTTCAGTTTCTTTTGTCAATATTTTAGGGATTTATCACACACGTCTTTCATTTGCCTGGTTAGAGTTGCCCCACGATATTTTATATTACTTGAGGGTATTATGAAAGCTGTTGTTTCCCTGATTCATGTGGTGGTATTGTGTTCCCCAAAATATTGTGTACTTTAATAAACTTATCTGGGGTCAGAGACAGAACAGCCACAATATTAAACATGAGGATAGGCAGTTGTAGCATACGCCTTTAATCCTAGCATTCCAGAGGTAGAAATCCATGTGTTCAAGGATACACCCAAGCATGGTGACCCACACCTTTAATCCCAGAAAGCAAGCCTTTAATCCCAGGGAGTGGTGGTAGAAAGCAGAAAGGTATATAAGGCATGAGGACCAGAAACTACAGGCATTTGCCCTGGAGAGGCATTTGGCCTGGAGAAGCATTTGGGCTGGTTAAGCATTCAGGCTTCTAGCAGCAGTTCAGCTGAGACCCATTCTGGATTAGGACTCAGAGGCCTCCAGTCTGAGGAAACAAGACCAGCTGAGGATCCGGTGAGGCGAGATAGCTGTGGCTTGTTCTATTTCTCTGACCTTCCAGCATTTACCCCAATACCTGGCTGAGGTTTGATTTTATTAATAAGACCTTCTAAGATTCATGCTACAGATTCATTTTTCAGTCCATTTGTCATTTGTATACAGGAGGGCTACTGATTTCTGTGAGGTAATTTTTATCATCTACTTTGATGGAATTGTTTATCAACTGTAGCAGTTTTCCAGAGTATTTTTAGGGTCACTTATACATACTCTCATACCATCTGCAAATAAAGATACTTTGACTTCTTCCTTTCCAATTTATATCCTCTTGGTCTCCTTCAATTGTTTTATTGTTCTAGCTAAGACTTCAACCACTATATTGAATAGGGATGGAGTGGACAACCAGACACTGCTTGGGTGACCAAGAACCTGAGACTAGATAGCCTAGGGATATAGGGTAAAACTAAATACTACTGCCTTCCCCCTCCTGGAAAAAAAAATAGCAATAAATGATTACTAATGACATTCTGCTACAGTCATAGACCAGTACCTTGCTCAGCCATCAGAAAGGCTTCTTCCTACAGCAGATGGGAACAAAAGCAGAGGCCCACAGCCAGACATTACACAAAGAATCAGAGAACCCTGCTGAGGGAGGAAGAAAGAATGTAAATGCCTTAGGGGGTGGAGGACACCAAGGAAACAAGGTTCTCCAAATCAACATGAGAGAAGCTCATAGGAGCTCACAGAGACGGAAGCAGGAAGCATAGGGTCTGCACCAGGTCCTTTGTGTATAGATGAAGGCTTCGAGTTTAGTGTTGTTATGGGACTCCTGTGTGTACAAACAAGTGGGTCTCTGATTTTTGGACCTTCTCTTGGACTCCTTTCCATCTGTTGGTTTGTTTTGTCCAATTCCAGTGTGTTAGTTTTGTTTCCCCTTATTACATTTTATTGTTATCCCTTAGAAGCCTGTTTGTTTTCTTATGAGAGAAAGAGAATGAATCTGGATGAGAGAGGAATTGAGGAGGAACTGAGAGGAACAGAGTGAGGGAAACTGTAATCGGGTTACATTGTGTGAGAAAAAAATCTAATTTCAATAAAAGGGAAAAATTAAATAATTTTAAAAATTTAAAACTCAAAAAAAAAAAACACGGATACTGTGGATTATTACAGGGCCAGTTATGCCGCAACCACCACTCAGTCAGAAAGTAAACTCCACCAGAATTCCCAGAGTGCCTTCCTGTCCCCACTTCACCATCACAGCCCTCCGCTGCTAATGGCCTTGAAAACAGTATTAATGAGTTTTGTTTTTTGAGATATTTTCAAGCTTACATAACCAAAATGATTGCAAAGTCTAAAGTGCCCTGTCTTCCACCCCATCTCCATTATTGACATTGTTACTGGTTTTGCTGAGTCGGCTTAGCGTACTCTGTGGCCCTTTGTGTTTCCTGTAAGTGAGGTAATACATGCACGGCATTAAATGTTGATATGTTCTTCTTTGGCAAGAAGATTTCCAGGGTGTTCTTTCTACCAGTCATTCATTGACTGTTTCATATGTCATTGATGTGAACAATCATTGTTTCTCAAAGTTCCCGTATGTGACTATATTAGGAGTTTCAAAACAGTGATACATTAATTCTACCATACTAGTCACATATATCAGCTGCAAAATGGAAGTACTGGTAATTTACAGAAAAGAAGGTAAAATTCTTAATTCTTTGTCTTTATACAACAACATATCAAACCAACGATGTGGTTGCAAGTATTCCCTTGAAATAATCCATACTGAAAGCTCATTGATTTAAGTGCATCCTGTGTTTCAATTCATCACAATTTGTTATTGCCAGTGAAAATTAAATTGTCTCAATTTTGGCCGGTGAACACACGCTGGCAATGTCTCCTGCCATTTGAAATGGCCTTAGTGAATTTTTTGGTACCTCCCTTATCATCTCATATACCAAAATAATTCAATTTTATCTTGTACTTTTCCTATCTGGTTTAGCAACAGAAAAAAACAATACTTATCTAAGAATTATTAGAGGTTTTTATGTATTTTTGCCTGAAGAATGTTTAAAGCCCACAATTTCATTCAATGCAAATCTGCTAGTTTGTTACTTCAAGGTCTTCTCAAGAGACAGCATTAAACAATAACCTGTGAAGCCAATCAAGATTCCAGCACTGAGGAAGGAGGGGCTCACAAGTCCCCAGCCCTAACTGAGCTACTCACGGATAATGGATTCTGAGGAAGGCTGAGTGGATTTTCATTAAGTATGTGTTCCCTGGCAAATGAGTCGTGCCCCCAGCGTTTGGCACCAAACCCATAAGTGTGTGGACAATACCATAGTTTATTTTCTATTGCTATAATTAAAAAAGCAACTTGGAGAGAAAAAAGTTTATTTGGCTCCTGGGTTCTGATCACAGTCCATCCTGAAAGGAGCTCAGGGCAGGAACCTGGAGGCAGGAACTGAAGCACAGACCATGGAGGAGTGCTGCTTACTAGCTTTTTCTCCATATTTTGTTCAGCCTGCTTTCTTATCTCACGCAGGACCAAATTCCTCCACCAGGCTGTGCCCTCTCACATCAATCATTAATCAAGATAATGCCCTGCAGACATACATCCAGGCAGTGTGTCGGAGGCATTTTCTCGGTTTGGGTTCTTCTTTCCAGATAACTCTAGATTGCGTCAAGTTGACAACAACCTAAGCAGGACAGGAAGCCTGAGGAGCTGTTAGAGAGAGTAGTGAGCTAGAATGTGATCAAAATACATATGCATGTACAAAATTTTCAGAGAATGAATAAAAATATATTAGTGTACCTGTAAGATTATACTTATTTCTTATTCATTTACTACTGCAACATGTAATAATAGCTTTAACAACACATGCTATATAATATCCTCTCTCTTTAATTGATACTCAAACTAAGGATCCCTACTAAGAACAAAGGTAGGACCTGAAGGTACTTTGTTCAGTTAATTTCAGTTAATTGACAGACACACAGGCAGGCATTAGGATCTGACTTAGGTTACCCCCGGCAACCACTTTAAGAAAACAAAGCTGCGGGAGGAAACATGTGTAAGCCCGTTGGTAGGGGACAGGGAACAGCAGAAACAAGAAAGTATGTTGGACTCACTAGGCAGCTAGTCTAGTCAATTGTTTCAGCCTCTGGACTCCATACACACATAAACACACATATGCATACACACAAAAAAAACACAATTGTACTACACAAAAACACATACACACATGTGCACACACACACACACACACAGCAAGAGAATTACATAGTTGAAATATTCTACATGCATGAAGTTCTTTTAAAATTGCAACATATAGAAAATCAGGATGGAGAACACTGTTCATTTAGATTAATAAAAGCAGTTACTTTTTAATGTTTTTCTCCAACTCCCCTTTATTCTGTGTCTTCATTATCACAGTTATTGCTATCATTTCTTACAATGTCTCTCTTCCCCCTTATTCATCTTTAAGTCTACAGATCACTACCTAAAAAGTTCTTCTAACTATTAGTTACAGTTGTGAGTCTCTAGGCATTTGGGTTCTATGAAGCTTCTCCTCTTATAGATTCTATAGAAAGGTCACAATACCCCTAAGTAGCACTTACCAACAGCTGTCTAACTAGACTTACTGAATAGGGGGGAATTCACCTTGGGTATTGTAAAGCTAGCTAACTATTTGTGGTTGGTGAGATCATGGGTCCTAGAGGAGAATTTACTACTGGAACAATCCTAAACCATTATAATTCCCAACTGCATGATAAATACCTAACCTTAAACCCACAGATATATGTAGCTCTCACTTCTCATCAAATAATCTTCCACTTGTAGGAGAAGACTATTATAGAAAGCAGCAACTGTTAAAACTGCAGAGAACAACTGTTGTATGGTTTTCAAATTCAAATGAAGCTGTGGAATAATCCTTTTGTACACTGTGAAGATTTGTCACTTGGATTGGTTTATAAAAAGTTGCTTGACTGGTAGCCAGGCAAGAATCATAGGCTAGACAACCAAACTAGGAGAATGATGGGAAAAAGAAGGGTGGAGTCAGAAAGATGCCAGCCAGTTGCCAAGGAAGCAAGAAAATGAGGTAACAAGCCATGAGCCACATGGCAAAACATAGATAAGAAATATGGGTTAATTTAAATGTAAGAGTTAGCTAATAACAAGCCTGAGCTATCAGGCAATCATTTATAATTTATATTAAGCCTCTGAGTCAGTTATTTGGGAAGTAGCTGCCAGTTGTTTGGGAGCAGGTGGTCAGGACAGGAAAACTCCGCCTACAAATTGACACATCTACAATTTAACCCCTACAACTGAGGCTCAGGAAAAAATGACAGAAATGGAGGTTGAAAAATTATAAAATCCAGAACTCCACGATTTCTCCTATAAAATTGTGTATTCTACATATAGCATGAAAGTTCCACCCATGAAATTTCACCAATATGGTTGACTAAACAAGACCTGGACAATGATAACATCAGCTGATATGTCAACCTGGATGAGAGAAATTTCACAAGGTCCTACAGGTCAATGAAGAGCTATAGGCAGTTAATGACGGCTGAGAGACAGAAAATCAGTCCTATCCAAAAAATGATGCCCTGATGATCCCAAGTAGTCAGCCCTAAGCATATGAACATATGACCAACATTCAGCAGGCTGTACTTATATACAGATTAAACACACGCACGTGCACACACACACACACACACACACACACACACACACACACACGCGCGCTCGCTGAGAGAGAGAGAGAGAGAGAGAGAGAGAGAGAGACTTTCATTAAGAAGAGGACATGAATATGAGAAGTATGGAGAACACAGGATATATGGGTTGGTTGTAGGGTAAGGAAGGGATAGAAATGATCTAAATACAATACTAACATATAAAATTCTTAGCTACTATTCACTAATAGTAATGAAATGGAAACTCATGCTTGGTAGTCCTGTTCTGCAAGTTCATTGTCTCAGATTGCACTTTTTTTTTTAATCTAAGGATTAGTTTTATTGACAATAAAAATTTTGTTTCCATTGAGGCCATTAGAAATTGGAAAAATATGTATCTCCTTTAATATCATAAAACAATGTTGTGGAAAATATTATTATAATTGTATTTTATTTCTTTATTAATTACTTTTTTTTACCCAGATACATAGAAGATGCTTATTGAATTTTTCTTTCCATTCTGGTCATTTTGTGGAGTAAGTTTTGACATCAGTATTCTACTTAATCCTTTAAGATTTCAAATTTACTTGCTCTTTTCAGGACAAGTCCTAATGACCATTTGTAGTAGTATTTATTACTGTGGCTACGTTCTCTTTTTTTCCTTCAGAGATTAAATTTTATCTTTAGCTTGGAACTTCTGTGCTTTTTTAAGTCTTTACCATTTTTCTTAAATCCTTGCTATTGCTTTCACTATTTTAAAGTCCTTGGGTTGTGACTAGGTAGAGAGACTTTACCTCATGTTTCTTCTACTTTTTCTGCTATTCTTTTTATTACTAACTCCATCTTAAGATTGTCTACAAAAATTTACTTCTTATTTTGTGACATTTTTCGTAGCCCTGGCTTATTCTGAAAGGTTGTTTAAAGTTTATGTTTACAATAAAAAAGTTATTTCTCCTCTTTAATACTTCATGATTGAAGAAATTTTAATTAGGTATGTACTTAATTTTTATACATTTTATATTTTATGCAAAGTTCTTGTTTCTAAACTTCGTGTAGATTTCCTGGATTCATATGTTCCACATATATATATATATATATATGTATGTATGTATATATATATGTATATATATATATACAGTTAAAAACATGAAATGTTGCTTTCTGAGTTACCCTAGCTCCATAAACTGCTCTAAACTGTCTCCCTCATTGGTCCTCAGTGGGTGTGTCCTGATCAGAAACCCATGCCTGGTAACCCTGTTCTGCAAGCCCATTGCCCTCAAACTCCAGCTGTCCCCATAGATCTTACGATAACATACAAATTAATCTGCAAGTGCACAGGCCCGCCTTCCTAGCCTCAGCAGTTCTTCTAAAATTGGACTATTGGGTAAGATTCTCCAGGGAACAAATCCACATTCTCTATCTGGGGCTCTCCTCTTCTCAGGTCTGTCAGATGCCTAATTATTTCTCTTTGCTCCCTTTTCAACAGATGCTCATACAACAACTACTAGTGGGGTTCTGCTTCCCACTAATATTGGAAAGACATCCTGTCACTTAGATGTATTGCAATTATTCCCACCTGCTTATGTGTTTTGCCCTCCTGATACTTGGTGTATTTTAACATGAGAGTTTGGGAAAGTACAAAATTCTGCTGCCAATAGCACTATTACTGGACTCTATCAGATCTGTTTTTAATGTTGTTAATTCTTGTTTGTCCTCTAGACTCTCTTGAGTCCGTCTGTTTAATTTTACTACATCACAGTGTTTATGTAGAAGTTACAGCATGTTTGACAAGGTTTGCACTTAGGCGGTTTAGTTAAGATAGTAAATTCTGCTTAAGTGCAGGAAAGGTATTTTTTATATTCTGCCAAAGTTTTGATTTTCATTTGTGAATGTAGATTATGATTCTGAGAGGTCACCAATATACATTTCTATATTATTATAATATATATGTGTGTGTATATATATATATATTACTGCTTTGAAGGCAACTGATGATAATACACTAATAGGTAATACAATATCTCTTTGTGATATTTTTAACTATTATTGACTCATCTGCAAACAGTCTTTAAAAGAAAATCTTGTTGCACTTGAATACTGATGACATTTCTTTAATTTTCGCGTTGATTCATCACACATTGAAATTGTCATTACAAGACAATTTAAGTGTAAAAAAATTTAAAGGGTACAGAAGGAGAGAGTAGACTTGCATTAAAATAAGAACACAAGTAAACAAAAATAAATCATGACTAAGGTTTTCAAATTGTGATTTCACTAGTAACAGATTGATAACAGCTTGATAAATCCACAGTCACAACAGCACAAACTATCAGTCCCCCATAACACACATTGGAAATATTTAATGATTTGTTATAGTGTAGTATAGCTTATTAGATTAGCTGATATATTTAGGGCAACATTTCATCAAGGGGAAAACCATGCTTTTCTTTATTAAGCAATTTATTATTCATTTTACATACCAACCATATATCCCCCTCTTGAAAAACCATCCGTTATAAAATATTTCATTTGTGCTGACCCAGAAAAAATCTGAAAACTCTATAGGTTGTCCAATTTGTGCAAGCATCCATAATGCCCTTCATATGCTCTCTCATTACTTTTTGGTTTTCATATCATCTGCTTTTGGATCCTCTTATTTCAATTCATTTACTTAGTACCAAATGCAATATATATAAAAGCAAGTCTTAAATGTTTGTGGCTTAAACTCTCATTATATTTTTCATAAACACACTAACAAGATCTCTAGAGTAAAATGCTAATGCCACTGTTATATGGAAGATTGGGAATTTTTTAGCTATATTGGTACCTGCCTTTATTACATACCCCATTTGCAAAGCTATCACCTTGTCTACTTTTCTGTGACCTTTTATTCTTGCCTCAGTAGGTTCCGGCATGGTGCATTTCTCTAAGAGTTATTTATTGTGCATCCTTACTCACTTATTGATTCCTTACAAAGCTCTATGTGCTGCATTTTGTGTTATGAGTTCTCTTACAGGAGATGCACGAAGGCAGCTAATGTGTGGCAGAAAGAAGCAGTTTACCAACAATATGACAAACTGACAAAAAGCAAAAGATACAAATTTAAATACATACGTAAATGATTCTGGGATGTTCAATATTTTTCCTTTTCTACTTTACATAGCTGGGATTTGTATAGTTAAATTAGGTCCATATTTAGTTATAGTTCAAAGTTAATTATAATTTGTGATTCTTAATTTTTCTTTACGTGAGTTTAAATAAATACAAAGTATTTGGCAGAAGTAAATATTCCTGTTGCTATTTTTCTGAACTCCCATTCTGTTAGACATGTCAGGAGGCCCATGGCTACTGTAAATGATCAGGACAGTATGTCCTGACTTGCTATGTGTCTACCGACTACAGGAGAGATCAGATTGAGAAGGAGGAGATATTTAGATAACAGTTACATTTTCTGAAAATAATATTATAATCTCAACATTTAGTAAAACAGTTTGCTGCAGATACAGATGCAAATTTTTAATTTTTATCTTTTTTTTTAACAAATACAGGGTAGAACCACTCTTCATATACTACTACAGAACCTGCCACTGAATCACTGAATCTTATTGGCTGTAAAGTAATTCCACAGAGCCTACCACTGAGCAATGAGTTGGGATGACATGACACCAATCTATTCTTCGTCCTCAAGGCTCCCTCTGCCTACTCCTTTAATCTTTCTACACTTTCAGAAACCAGACTACTTTCTGAGGGCATGGAGTACTGTTCAGTTTGGACACAGCAGCTTCCCCCTTGATCTTCTTACTACTAAAAGAACCAACTTACTGAACAACCACTGTATATTAGACATCACATCTCTTTCATTTACTTCACTTCTAAAATATGCCAGGACACAGGCAATATTCTCAACATACTGACAGGGAAGGTAAAATCTTAAGAATGTAAGATTATATCTTTCAGGGGGAAGGAGCTAATTTTGTTTCAAGTTAAGAACTTTTTAAACACTGAAGAATACTCACTTTAACTTCGCCTAAAAGAACAACCCCTTGAAGTCCAAACAGCAGGAAACAACATACATGTCCCTCCATGTGTGAGTCCCTCACTCATTCTGTCTCTTATTTCCCCTGACACCATAATATTTCCCTCCACCGTAACCACATCATCATTCAGGGTGATTTCTAAATCTGTTTAAACGTCAGTTCCAAGCTTACTCTATTCTCTGTTGTTTTCATAACTGAGTACAGCACACTTCCCACTCTCTAAACATAATCTCTTAATTTCCCATACAGAATGTTCAATGAATCTCACAGGACAGTACACTGATCCCTTGGACACCTCTACCCCATTCAGCTGACTTTTCTGACACCTCGGTAACTGAATCTCTACAACAGCTTATACCCTTTCTACAATGTACTGCTCAGTCCACCCTTTGTCCCTTTGTGTCTTCAGGATGATTGCTTCATTCTCTAAACAGTCTTATCATTACCTCTTTCATACAATGGCTTTGCTTCTTATTTCATAGAGAAAAAAAATCACCCCAAATAGATTGCCTCATTGTCCATCATGTCTATGAATCAGTATGCATTCATTCACGATGATTTAATTTCTCCACTGCTAAGATACACATTAGAGAGATAGCTCAGGGGTAAAAGTACTTGCTATGAAAGTGTGAGAACCTGACCTCAAATCCTCAGAACCTACAAAAAAGCTAGACATAGACATATAAGCACCTGTTATCCCAGTGCTCCTAAAGGAAGATGGGAGATGGAGACAGAAACACCCGAAACCCACAGACAAGATAGCCTGCATTACATGGTAACAACAACAAAAGCCATTCTGCCTCAAACAATATGGGATGTGAGAGTCAACACGCAAGGCTGTGCTCTTCTAACTCCCACATGTAAGATGTGCAATGCACACATAATTCATTCATACCCACAAACGCTCCTTAGCAAGCAAATGCATGCAGATAACACTGAACAAAAAACTTTTCTAATGCCAAGTCTTTTGACTGTGCACAGACAAACTTCCCTTTCTCCTCTCAGCCACTACTATAAGGGCTCTGTCCCCACTGTCTGATGCACTTGGAATCCAAGGACTTCTGTCTAGTTGGTTCAATTGCTCTCTTCTTGGTCCTCATGTGAACCTTTACTCTTGTACTGGCCCTCATCTGTTAAAGCACTTCCCTTC
>CABHPQ010162122.1:24397-36112 GCA_902168405.1 Peromyscus aztecus | reverse complement strand
TGGCAGTAGGAAGGTGTGACACCAGGCATGGGTGGCTTGGGTGTGAGCCCACCTGGCTCCGGAAGTTCGCTCCCCTGGTTCACAGCAGCCCCACGTGGCTGAGCATCCACGCCAGGCGAAGGCCACACAGTTCGCACTACAAGAGGGCTTGCTCCACGGCTACCACGTCCCCTTTCTAGTCCCGGGGTCCAGACGTGTTTCGTCCTTTTCCCAGAGTCGGGGGCCTTTCAGAGCTGAGCCCATCCCCCTTCACGGTTTGGTTTGTTTTTACGTCCCCGCGGGTTTGGCTCTTTCTGCACTGACTGTGTGGTCACAGCTGTCTCCTTCCGGACTGTGCACTTCTGCACACAGGTGTGCCCCTTGCACGCTTTCCTGCTCTCTCTCAGGCCCTCCTCTTATTCTTTGTTAGTAGTTTCTTTGGGAGACAGAATCATGCACCATAGGCTGGCATCAAATCCACTATGAGGTCAGAGACGACCCTGACTCCTGATCCTCTGCCTCCGGCTCTCCAGCGCTGGGATTACAGGTCTGCACCCCCCACTCCCCACCCCCGGTTTCTGTGGTACTAGGGATGGACCCCAGGGCTTTGTGCTTTCTAGGCAAGCATTCTACCGACGGAACTGCATTCCCAGCCATAAACACGAATCCACCTTTCTCCCCCGACGCAGTACTGGGGACTGAACCCAGGGCCTCGCACATCCTCCACACATCCTCCGCACATCCTCTTCCAGTTCCAGCCCCCAAGTGCTCCCCTTGGAATACATTCAGGGCAGCTTTTGTTCAGACTGACAGGACACCCCGAGGTCCCCTCTCTCTGTGTTCAGTCTCCCAACCATGCCTACCAGTGCGCCTGGTGGGAAAAGCAGAGCAAACCAGGGAGGAGAAGCAGCTTAGCTGTGTCAGGGAGACACGGAGATGAGCAGCTGGGACCTGCCTGGCAAATGCTCCTTCTGGGTAAGAACCCAGCTCCATGGATCATACCTTGATCCAGAGAAGACTGCTCGGACATGGGTTTAAGCCAATAGGAAGTCTTTATTACCCAGCCGGTGACTACCCTGGGTGTTTGGGATGCCAGCGTTGTCCAGAGTCTTCCTCAGGGTGAGCTTTTAAGCACAAAAACCATGTCCTGGGGTGACATACTTCAGTTAACAAGAGCAGTTAGCCAGAAGCAGAACTCCAGAAATTAAAAGCGAGGTAAGTCCATTTGGAGACTTCCCCAGAACTTTGGACTTTGATGGATCGGGCCTGTGTTTTCATTTTGGCAGGTGGTGCTGTCTGTGAGTTTTATGGCCTGAATGGTCCTTCCATCATGGAGTCAGTTGTGCTAAGGTCTGGGGGCTTGTTACACAACCATCATGCAGAACTTACATCTGAGAACTCTCTCCCGAGAATTCCCACCACAGTTGAGAAGAGAGCAAGCCCCTCTGACTAACCTACTCAGACTAAACTCTACAGCAAAGACCTCATGCTGGACGGGAGGGGCGGTGAGTTGGGCTTTCACCTATGAACCTGATGATGCCCAGGTTCCTGGAAATGAGGCAGAAAACTGCAAAGAGCCAAGTGTGCGAAGAGAAAAGAGGCCAGACAACACCGGATTTCATTTACAAGAGCGAGGGCCACTTGATCTCTCAGTGAGTCCGTTATAGACTTGATAACAGCCTTCTAAAAATAAGGTGTAAACTACTAGCTGCTAATTAAAACTGTAAAATGCTTGCACTAAGCATTTTACATGGGTTTGCATCCCAACAGCATTTATAAACAGGAGCCTTGGGGATGTAATTCTTCCTGGGACCCGAAGGTGATGTTCTTCCGACTCTTCGCTCTTCCTGATAGGGACATGTGGCAGGGATGGCTTCTCTGTTTCATTTCATTATCACTGTTTCCTTTTCTTGCTTTTAAAGGGTTACTTTTTAAATTCTATTTTATTCTTATGTGCATGGGTGCTTTGCCTGTATGTATGTCTATGCGCCATGTGTGTGCAGTGTCCAAGATCAGAAGAGGGAACTGGATTCACAAAACTGGAGCTACAGATGATTGTGAGCTGCCATGTGGGGCGAGATTCAAACCCAGGTCCTCTGGAAAAGCAGCCAGTGCTCTTCCCACTGATCTCTCCTGTCCATCATCATCACTTATTTCTTTAATGTTACCATTGTAGTTTGTGTGTTTAACCTTCTGATGGTGTTATAAGTGGATTTTATCACAGTGCTCCATTGTTCTATCACAGTGCTCCATTGTGACATCACAGTGCTCTATTGTGACATCATAGTGCTCCATTGTTCTATCACAGTTCTACATTGTGACATCACAGTGCTCCATTGTGCCATCACAGTGCTCCATTGTGCCATCACAGTGCTCCATTGTGCCATCACAGTTCTCCAATGTGACATCATAGTGCTCCATTGTGATATCACAGTGCTCCACTGTGACATCATAGTGCTCCAATGTGATATCACAGTGCTCCATTGTGACATCATAGTGCTCCAATGTGACATCACAGTTCTCCAATGTGACATCATAGTGCTCCATTGTGATATCACAGTGCTCCACTGTGACATCATAGTGCTCCAATGTGACATCACAGTTCTCCATTGTGCCATCACAGAGATCCTTCTGTTTCCATCTACTCAGTGTGGGGTTATAGGTGCACCCCACACCAAAGTTTTCACACAGGTTTTGGGGCTCAGACTCAAGCTATCATGCCTGTGTGGCCAACACCTTATCAGCTGAGCCATCTCCCAATCCCATCATCACTTCATTTTGGAGACAGGGTCTTACTACATGGCCCTGCCTGGCCTGGAACTCAATATATAGATCAAGCTGGCCTCAAACTCACAAAGACCCACCTGCCTCTGCCTCCTGAGTGCTGGATTAAAGGTGTGCGTCCCCATGACTGGGTTGTCATCTTTTTAAAAGAGGTACCAGAAATAAACTTAACAAAATAGGATTCAGAAATGGAGAGATGGTCCAGTGGTTAGGCGTGCTTGCTGTTCTTCCAGAAGACCTGTTTCCAGAGCCATGCTGAATGGCTCACAGCTCCCTGTAACTCCAGGACTGGAGATAAGAGGCCTCTGGCCTCTGCAGGCACCCACACTCATGCGCACATACTCCACACAGGGACACACATACACATAATTTAAAAAAGTTTATTTAAAAAAACAAAACAAAATACTACCAGGATTTTAAAACCAGAATGAAGACCAGGAGACAAAAGCTCTTTTGACAATTAGCCTGGTTTTACACATAAAAAAAAAAAAATGAAAAAGCAAACAGAAAACCAGACCCCAAGGCTTTGGTGGCATTATACTTTATGGTATATCATTTGTTCTCACGATTCCCCAGAGCACACAAATTCTACACAGATCCCATGGTTACAATTAGTTTACTTACAAAAGTATCTTTTCAATAAAGATGCCTGGCCCAGAAGGAGGCAACATCCAAAACACACACCCAAGCCCATTTTGGAGGCTCTTGTACAGGAAGCAGGCTGGTCGTGGTCTGCCCAGAATTCCGTAGTAATGATGGCTTACCTCCAAAATTTCCCTGACTTTTCTGGAATGTTCCACACAATCCAGAAGCAAGACAAATCAAGAAGCAATTGTCCGGTGATTGGGCATATATTTATCACATGTTATCTATGCACAATGCAGGGATGAAAGTGCATTAGGGGAAACAAAAGCTGAACAAAATCTTGCTGAAACATAATTGACAATCTGAATGAAGTCACAAGACCACAGAAACGCTTCTGGTCACACCTCAGTATCTGCTAGGTATTTAAGCACAAAATCTAAATTTCAGTTCTTGATTATGTTTAAAAACTTTTCACTATTGAAGTATTAGAGAGACATGAAGAGACATCGTGTCGAATCCCTCTACCTGCAGGCCATTCGCTCTGTTTACACCTCGCTCGGCTTCTTCACCAGGAACCGAGTGATGTCTGATCCGAGCTTCGATGCCAGGGAGCGTTGTCTCGCCTGACTCCTTTCCTTGGCTTGTCGGGCAGTTCTCTAGAAGTCAGCAAATGCAAGGTGCAGGTTAGGGGAAGACTGTGCTGTAGTCTGGAAAATGTGCATTATCCACATGTGCAGTGTTTAACCCAGAGGAGGTGCTCCATGCCACAGGTGGAGTCTGGCAGCTCTGGCAAGCGCCCTGAGATCCTGGGTTTACTGGTCTCTGGAGAAAGCGGATTTTTTTGTTTGTTTGTTTGTTTTTTGAGACAGGGTTTCTCTGTGTAGTTTTGGTGCCTTTCCTGGAACTCACTCTGTAGCTCAGGCTGGCTTCGAACTCACAGAGATCCGCCTGGCTCTGCCTCCCGTGTGCTGGGATTAAAGGTGTGTGCCACCACCACCAGGCGAGAAAACGTATTCTTGTGGAGAATGTCTCACTGCCCAAACTACGAATCCTGCGTTTGGGAACTAAGAGAAGCCATGCATCTCCTTATCTAAGTAGGTGCTTATAACACATCTAAAAATCCCCAGAATTCAGTGGGTAAAAAGCTTGTCCTCTTCCTATTATCTGGGCCCAGCTCAGAAAATTCATTCCCAACTCAATACTTAAGACACTGTAGAAAGCCAAACAGGATAGAATCGATTCTTCTGCTAAGTCTAAGTAAAATTTTTCACGAGAATCCAAAAAACAAACAAACACAGGAAAGATGGCATTCCTTTTGGTGATGCTTTATTCCTTTAGACACAGTCTCATGTAGCCAGCCCCATACTCACCAAGTAGCTGAGAACGGCCTTGGACTCTTTTTTGTGGTTGTTGTTGAGATTAACTCTCACTGTCTAGCTCTGGCTGTCCTGGAGCTTACTGTATAGACCAGGCCGGCCCTGAACTCAGAGATCCACCTGCCTCTCGAGTGCTGTGCTACTGTGTCTGGCTGACCTAGAACTTTTTTTTCCATAGACAGACTCTCTGTGTAGCTCTGGCTGTCCTGGAACTCGCTCTGTAGCCCAGGCTGGCCTCACTCTTGATCCTCCTGCTTCTGCCTCCCAAGTGTACTAACACACCCAGTTTGTGCCGTGTGGGATGGAACCCAGGCCCTCATGTGTGGTCAGTGAGTGCTCTACCCACTCAGCTGCATCCTCTGCCCAGAGAGTGAATTAAGAGGGTCACAGGGTTCTCGCGTCTGTGACTATGAACTTCCACAGAGCCAAGAGTCAGAAGGACGAAAGAAGCAGCGTGCATTCCGCTCCCAGATGGGGCTCGCCCAGCCTCGCCCACCTGTGTGCAGTCCCCCGGAGTGTGCCACTCACCTCCCTGTGGCACACTGTGCAAAGTGTCTGCAGGTTGTCCAGGGAGCACTGTCCCCCTCCCTCATACACCGGCTTGATGTGATCTACCTGCCAGAAGTGGCCTTCTCCTGGGTTCCTCAGCATTTCATTTAGCTGCAGGAAGAACACATAATCAGCAACTCTCCAGATTTGCTATAGGAACTGTGGGCTGTGCACTTTGCAATCCCTTTATACAGCAAAATCACAGGGAGAAACACATTAGGATGCCTTTTATAGCTTTTGTTGTGAGTAAAAAAAAAAACCCCACAAAATGCTAGGTTAGCAATTTGAAAGCAATAAAATGTCTTTCTAAAAGACTTTTTTCCCCTAACATATTTGGAAAACCTTATAACTAAATATAAGATACCAATGCTGCTTTTACTATCTCAGGTAAAATCCTGACAGATTGAGGGGAAAATGGTTCCTTTTTGACCCTGTAAGTTGCTTTATATATTTATGAAACCAAAAGTGAGAAAGTAAGAACAGATTGGAAATTAAAAGCTTCTCAATATTAATAACTAAGTAACCATTCATTGTTGATCTAAATACATTTGTTCCTATATCAACAGCAGGTTAACACTAGCATCCACAACGTTGTTTGGTTTTATTTTCTAGTTTAAGATCTCTTGTATCCTGGCTGGTATCAAAGTAATCATGTAGCCAAGGATGACCTTGAACTCCTGGCCCTCCTCTTCCTCCTCCACGTGCTGGGCTTCCAGCATGCAGCACCATGCTGGGTTTATGCAGTGCTGGGACTAGAACCAGGCTTCCATGTGTGCTAGGCAACCTCCCTACTAATTGAGTCGCATCCCCAGCTCTGGCCAGAACTTGGTTATTTCCCAGACAGTTTCCCAGCTTCCATGGACTGGCATGGCAGGAAATCTCCACAACAAACTTCTGTACCTTGCATATTTGGAATATTTGCATATTTGGAGCTACTTCAAACAGCCAGCATCTAGGCCAGTCTACACACACACACTTAGCCATCGATCCCCTATGCTATAATGAGATCCATCTGAACATTTTACCTGAGATAGTAAAAGCAGCATGCACTAGGGTACTGCAACTGTTTAAACATCAGAGATTAGTATGTAAGATGTTTTTATTTTTTTAGTCTTGAATAAAAAAGAAATTATAATTAATTTCATGAATGCTGGCCATAGGAACCCATGATTATTTCAACCTAAAGCAGAAAGAAACACAGCCAGAGGCATCATAGTCCTGACCTCAGAGTGAAAAAGACAGTATACTGTGGCACAAACCAGACACATAGACCAGTGGAACACAACAGAGGACCCAGAAACAGACCCATACAACCATGGACCCCTAATGTTTGACAAAGGTGGTGTGGTGGTTTTAATAGGAATGGCCCCCAAAGACTCATGTGTTTGAATGCTTGGCCCATAGTGAGTGGCATTGTTAGGAGGTGTGGCTTTCTTGGAATGAGGGTAGCCTTGTTGGAGAAAGGATTTGAGGTCTCCTATGCTCAAGCTACTCCCAGAGTGGCTCACAGTCTCCTTCTGCCTGCGGATCAAGATGTAGGACTCTGAGCTGCTTCTCCAGCACCATGTCTGCCTACACATCACCATGTTTCCTGCCATGACGATAATGAAATAAATTTCTGAACTGTAAGCCAGCCCCAATTAAATGTTTTCCTTTATAAGAGTTGCTGTGGTCATGGTGTCTCTTCACAGCAATAGAAACCCTAACTAAGACAGGTGTCAAACATAAACCCTGGAATAAAAGACAACCCATTTAGTAGATGGTGCTGGCCAAACTGGACATTTGTAAGGAAGGCACTTTTAAGAAAGTGTGTAGGGCTCTGGGATGGACCAGTGACCCGACCAATAGTGCCGACCCCCAGGGAGTGAGTTTCCAGACAGCCAGCTGGTGCAGGGAAGTCTGTCCTGCTGATGTCTGTCACTGCCTGCCTCTCTCTCTTCTGTACTGAACTTCCAGCCTTTTGTTAGAAGGTACAGATTGAGTTTTAGAAGTAACTACAAATGTCATTCTAAATGGCATATTCTTAGAAGAAAAGAATCCGTTTGGTTCTGCTTTTTGCAGCCAATTCTTTCTCTCTGAGCATCTTTAACTGACAGACTCAATGAGCCAGAAGACGTGTCTATTTTCCCTGGTAAAACGTGCAGCAGCTCCCTGGAGACCAGCTTTCAACATGCTGAATTTGCCTCAGGAAAGACTCCTGCTAAGACTTCTTCCCTCAGCCCTCCTGGGTGCGGTGTCTACCATGTGACCGCTACGTTCCTAGACAGGTCACTTTCAAGATGATCCTTAGTCATTTCAGCACTCAGCTTCAGGAAGCCCGCATGTCCAGGCAGCAGGCAGTATGGGAGCTTGACTGACATCCCACACAAGGGTGCAGCCTCTCCCTCATCAGTTAAAGCAAGGGGAATCTCAGGAATAGTGTTAGAGAAACAGTGTGTTTCTCCAGATCCAAGAGCTACATGAATTCATCTTTTAGAAATGAATGTTAGCTAATTCTATCATAATGTAGCAGGGAGATTAAATTAAAATATATAAATTTTTAAAAATAAATAAATAATTAATTAATTTTAGGCAGGGTCTCACTATGTAGCCCTGGCTGTCCTGGAACTCACTCTGCAGACCAGGCTCGCCTGGAACTTGGCAGAGATCCTCCTGCCTCTGCCTCCCAAGTGCTGGGATTAAAGGCGTGCGCCATCATATCTAGTTAAAAATATGTCCTATGTTTAGCTGACAGGAATTCATCTGATATTTCAGTGGTCAGAGATTGCTTGGATGACCCTTTTTTGATTAAACACACCACAAAATGAAATATTTTCCTTTAGTTGGAAACTTAGAATAGTTTTTGTAAGATTAGACTTCTGATTGTGCTTTGGGAAGCTAAGTGAATACTTGTGAGTGTGCTAGGCACAATAACTGGCCATAAACTTTTACTAAAACTGTATTATACAATGGACACAGCCTTCTCATTATGAGCTGCATTTTGGGGTTCCCCCCTTAAGCCCCATCCTAAGATACTGATATACTGGAAGTAGCTCAGTGTCTGTGTTTGCAGCCATTCACCACCACATAACCTCTTCAAACAGAATCAGAATCCAAGCACACCCTAGACCATACGGCCACTACCCAGGAAGCTGTTGGGACAGGAAAACATGTCAGGGGACACCGTGTGGATCGGTGAGACACACAGAGTGAAGGGAACTCCAGGGAAATGATCTCGTTTCTTTCCCCATCAAAGGTATAAAAAGGGAGGGGTGCTAGAGACCCATCAAAGACAACCAGCATTCCAACCAGAAAGAAGACGACGGATTTCCATCCTTATTTGAACAAAGTAAATGAGGCGGTCTTGAGACGCAAACATGCACTTTCTATAACTGAGGAATTCTGATTCTGTTAGTTGTGCACCGTGATTATACTGTAAAACAGGAAGAGCTGAGAGAAGAGACGGGGAGGGAAGGCTGAGGATGAGGGAGGGGCAGGGTGAGAGGCAGAAAGGCGGGAAGGAAGGAGTTGGAAAGGACGGAGGGAGGAAAGGGGAGAGAAGGAGGGAAGAAGAAAGAGAAAGGGGAAGGAAGGAGGAGGGAGGGCGGGAGGAGAAGGCAGGAGGGGAGAGAAGGGAGGCAGGCAGCGGACGCTGGATGATGGCGTGTGGCTTCGTATTTTCTCTCCCTTTGTACGTGTTTTAACAAGGTTAGAAACTGACAGATCCGTCAGCATTCCCACTGACCGCACCACTGCCCCGACAGGCCATGACGACGTACCTGCTCCAATGGGAGCTTCGCAGTCCAGACAGCATCTAGAAGATTCTTCCTCTGACTTTTAGGGGCATCTCTCACTCGCAGAAAGAGTTCCTGGGCATTCACACCGCACAGCTGACACACACCATGTTCTACGGCAAACACCTGGGCTCTCAGGTAACTGTTATTGGATCGGATCCAGAATTCCTCCTGACATTTCAGGGAGCAGAACCGTGAGTCCCAGGCGCTGGCTTTGGACCCCTGCTCAGCCTGGCAGGTGGGATGCTGGCAGCGGATACAGAGCGGCCTGCCTTCCTTATCCATAGCCTGGATGTAGCCTTTGGATGGGGATGGCTCAACAGTGAGGTCAGCTGGGCCGGCATTCAGAGATGGGACGCAGGCTCTGTCAAGCTTTCTACAACTGAACAAAAGACCATGGAGGTAAGCAACGAAGCTGGGCCACTGCTCTGTAGAGAGGCCTCAGATCTGGTGTTCAGTCAGGGGGTGAAATAGCTGTGGTCAGGACCCCATAGACCAGCCAACTTGAGAAAAGCCATGCCACCAAAGTGAATTTGACACAAGCAGCCTCTTTTAGGCACTGAAGTGCCCCCCACTGAGCACCTCCAGACACCAGATGATGCTGAACAATGAGATCTATCGAAATGCTCATCCAAACTAACGTGAAAGTTCCAGAACCCTAGTGGATGCGCTGCAACCTACACACCTCCTCAGCCTCAGGGCACTATGGAGTCTTCCTGGTTTTTTGCTGCCTTACAAGGTGAAGGGACTGTCACAGCCAGAGTGACAGGGATTAGAACAGAACACTTGCTAACTACCGGGTTTTTCCAAGTAAACTCCATGGTGATCAGATAACAAACAGAAGTGAAACACAGCAGGACACACGCTCACTTGATTAGGATCCCCACCATCCAGGCTGATATGACTGGAACAGTGCCAGGCTGACAGAGCATGCAGGTCTGAGATCAGGTCTCCTGGCATCTTTACTCAGGCTTGGGGCAGGTCACACAGGCTCCTGGTTTTGGGTATTCCTCAACTCTGATGTCTAAGACGATGAGCTCAGGGGCCTATGAGGGTTGTCAGAAGGCCTAAAAAGCTATTAAATCATGACACTGTTTTGTGACTTCTAAAGTGGTCACATTATGAGGGTTGTTATCACAGAAACTGGTGTATAAGTCTCAAGCAGTACTCTTTCCTTTGTCTAAGTACCATGGGGCACTTACTTTGAAGAAGGGTCCTGCGGCCTGGACTCCCTGGTGATCAGACGGATGTGGCCCCCGTCAGTTTTCACCTTGGTCATGGAGGCCGTGGCAACATCTTCTTTAGTGATGTATCTAGAACAGTTAGATGTTAAATAGATTTTTCTCACATAGGAGTTTCTGGGGGAAGAAGAGACATTGCTCAGTGTGTAGCCACTAATGAGGTGTCCATGCTGCAGTAACTACATCAGCCATGCGCATGTCAGCAACCCTGAGTAGGTTCATAGGTCACACACAGGTGTGGCTGCAGAAGACAGACTAGTTGGGAAGAGGAAGGAGGTCAGTGGGAGTGGGAAGGGGACAGGAGAGGGTGATGGGGGGCGAGAATTGTCTGCATTGTATACATGTATGAAAATGTCACAATGAAACCCACTATTATGTGCAATTAATATACAGTAATAAAATACAAAAAGAAAAAGAGTTTCTATAGTCTTTTCTGTTTTGAGTTCTACTTTGTAGGCCTGGCTGGCCTGGAACTCCCTATGTAGACCAAACTGGCCTTGAAATCAGAAATCTGCTTGGCCCTGCTTCTGAAGTGCTGGTATTAAAAATATGCACTACCATGATCAGTTATTTTCTGTATTTTCAGACACACGGTGCATGCAGTACCTACAGAGGCCAGAAGAGAGCATCAGACCCTGCCCCCCCCCCCCCCCCCCCCCCCAAATGGCAGTTGTGAGCTGTCCAATGTGGGTGCTGGAAACCAAACCCAGATCCTCTGTAAGTAGCAAGTACTCTTCACCACCAAGCCAGCTCTGTATCTATAGCCCCTTAAATCTTTTAAAAAATGATCTCTCTCTCTCTCTCTCTCTCTCTCTCTCTCTCTCTCTCTCTCTCCCTCTCTCTCTCTCCCTCCCTCCCTCCCTCCCTCCCTCTCTCTGTTTCAAGTCAGAGGTTGGTTTTCTTCTTCTAACATGTGGGCTCTAGGAACTGAACTGAGGTTCGGTGGCAAATGCCACTCCTCCCCCAACAAAGACTGACTCTGGAAGCTCCCTCATTCACGCCAGTCAAGTGTGCACTGAGTTACATTCTCAGGAAGTACCTGTCACTTATGTTCACAGTACTCCTGGAGGAAGGAAAGGAGCAAAGCAAGATGCAATGATGTTTCCTGTGCTGACCACGAAGTTTGGAAACGTGCCTGTCCTTCTGGCTGCTATTTGTTCTGTGGGAAACATGTATCTTTGCTCCAAATCAGTTGTCACAATATTTACTTCTCCAAGAAATTCAATGGGCTGGAGAGATGGCTCAGAGGTTAAGAGCACTGGCTGCTCTTCCAGAGGTCCTGAGTTCAATTCCCAGCAACCACATGGCAGTTTACAACCACCTCTATTGAGATCTGGTGCCCTCTTCTGGCCTTCAGGGACACATGCAGGCAGAACACTGTATACATAATAAATAAATAAATCTTTAAAAAAAAAAAAAAAAAAAAAA
>CABHPQ010162122.1:13662-24297 GCA_902168405.1 Peromyscus aztecus | reverse complement strand
CCACACTGTGTAGGAAAGCCGGCATGCACACAGGCAGCAGGAGCCAGAGAGCTGACCAGCAAGCAGCAAACCTCCGTGGTTCCTGCCCCTCAGAGTTCCTGCCCCAAGTTCCCAACCTCCCTCCCTCACTGACGGAGTGTGACCTGGAACTACAAGCCGGACAAATCCTTTCCTGTCCACGTTACTACTGGTCAGATTATTCTACCGGGGCAAGAAAACTAGAATACACAAATTTTCAAAATCTGGGGGGAGAAAAGAGTGGCTGCTGACCTAAGAAATGATCAAATACGCGGCCGACTGCCAGTCTTAAGGAAACTGCCTTCAAGCTGCACAGACACTTCCCAGTGCCGCCCTGCTCTTCTGAACTCCTCAGCTGTCAGCTACAACACCGCACAGCTTTGTGCACTGATTCTTTGACTGAACTGAGTTCAACCGGATCTCCCGTAAGCTCAAGGCCACTGCCCCTGAATTTGCCACAGCCTCAGCAGAACTGATTTACTTCCTTTTTGACTTCCAGCGCCTCAACCAGGTGTGTTACTGCTAGTGTGTGAGAGGCTCTGGCTCCCACATCAGTGAGTGGCATGTTGTGCTAGTGAAATGCAATGACTCAATTTCTTCTAATTAGCACGGCCCAGTTTCTATGCTATTCCCCTTGTTATAGATATTTTAAGTTCCACATGAATTTAAATATGAATCTCTTCATGCTCAGCTTTTTGCTTTGTTTTGTAACGTGGGTGATGGGGTTTTGAACACTGGCCTTCATGCTTGCAGAGCAAGTTCTCTTGACTCACTGTACCATCTGCCCGGCCCCACATTCATTTTAATGGTTCCAGGTACTCTACCATGTGGAGGATAAACCTATGTATGATAATCTGTGTACCCAGTTTCTGATTAGTGGGCTGCTGGGCGACAGCATACGTTTATACCCACCACATTTAAAAATGCTCTAGACTCTAGAGAGGGCACGAGTCTCTTCAAACACTTTGGTTTATGTGTACAGCTGTTTTGCCTGCACACACGTCTGTGCACCACTAGTCTGTGTGACTAGTGCATGTTGGAGTCAGAAGAGAGCATCGATTTCCTGGAGCTGGAGTTATAGATAGGCTGTTCTGAGCTGCCGTGTGGGTGCTGGAATTGAACCTGGGTCCTCTGGAAGAGCAGCCAGTGCTCTTAACCCCTGAGCCACTCTCCAGCCTCCACTGTATTTTTTACACATGAACTGTATATATAGGGATTACAGTGACAGCTTAGGGGTTAAAGTGCTTGATGAGCAAGTGTGGGAACCAGGGTTTGGATGCCCAAGAACCCATGTAAACGCCAGATGGGTGGCATCCCTCCTGTAGCTCTGCCTCAGAAGCTTGCCATATAGGGAAGCTCTGGGTTTGAGAGAAGCGCCTCAAAGAATAAGGTGGAAAAGCAATTAAGGATGATTCCTGACATCTGCACATGCACATACACACATGTGCACATGCACTCCCCCCACAAAAAATGGAAAACCAAAAAGACCACATCCCCCCCCCCACACAAAATGGAGACACACACATGTGCACATGCACCCCCCCACATAAAATGGAGACACACACAAAAATGGAAACACATACACACATGTGCACATGCACCCCACACACAAAATGGAAACACACACATGTGCACATGCACCCCCCCACACAAAATGGAGACACACACATGTGCACATGCACCCCCCACACAAAATGGAGACACACACAAAAATGGAAACACATACACACATGTGCACATGCACCCCACACACAAAATGGAAACACACACATGTGCACATGCACCCCCCCACAAAATGGAGACACACACATGTGCACATGCACCCCACACACAAACAAAATGGAAACACACACATGTGCACATGCACCCCACCACACACAAAATGGAAACACACACACATGTGCACATGCACCCCACCACACACAAAATGGAAACACATACACACATATATACTACATCCCCAGAACTAGAATCTCTAGGTTAAAAGTCTGGGCTGCTTTGAGCTGGGTGTAGTGCCACATGCCTTTAGTCCCAGCACTTAGGAGGCAGAAGCAGGCAGATCTCTGCCAGAGAATACAGTGAGACCCTGTCTTGGAAAAAGAAAAACAACCAAAGTCTTGGCTGCTTTATGTGTGGGTCTCCTCTGCAATGCAGCAGTACAGCACTCCTTCAGCAGAGAATACTCATCTCCTCACATTTTCACTAGCACAGCAAAGCCACTAAGAATAACACAGTTGGAGGCATCTGGAGCCCCAGTGCTCCTGTGGTGTGGTGGGAGGCAGAGACACAGAGACCCTGGGAGTTTCTGGGCCATCCAGTCAGTATGGCCAACAATGAACAAGAAGAGACTGTCTCAAGCGGGGCAGAAGGCAGGGACCAACACCCAAGGTTGTACTCTGATCTCCACATGTGTGCCATGGCATGCACACACCACACTCACACAAGAATATGTGCACCCACTCACAGACACACTCAGACACACACATCTCTGCTAGCTGGATATAGTATCACAGGCCTGTAATCTTGGTACTTAAGAAGCAGAGGCAGGGGAATGGAGGAGTTCAAGGCCAGCCTGGGCTCCAGAAACAAAGAACACCAACACTCTGCTAATAGCTGTCTGTCTATAGCCTGAAGTTGCATTTTTCTGTGAGTCTGCACAGGAGAAACATTTTATACGTTTATACGTGTACTTATGTCTGTCTCTTAAAGCAAAGATCAGGTTAATTCACAGTGAATTACCTTGTCCTTTTAGCTCCCAAGCCTCCTTCTTGGCCTCCATCCCCCAACTGCTTTATTCCTGACAAAAGCCTTTTGCCAACACATTTCTGAGCTTCCAAATGAGCTCAAACTCCCTCAGCTTTGCAGAGTAGGGGCTATGAAGCCTGACCCATATTGGTCAATGGGTAAGGGGTCAGACATTTGATTCAGTAATTTCAGAGGTGCTAAGAGACTTAAAAACTGAAAATGACTACTTGCTTTCATATACAAGGTTTAAACATAAGTTTTTAGAAACTACAAGAAAAAGATTGACCACAAAGGAGGGAATTGACACCTTTAAAATTTTTCATTTTTCATTGTGGTTTGCAGACATTCAAGAAAGTATGCCAGCTCAAAAAAGGATTATGGGCCGGGTGTTGGTGGCGCACGCCTTTAATCCCAGCACTCGGGAGGCAGAGCCGGGCGGATCTCTGTGAGTTCGAGGCCAGCCTGGTCTATAGAGTGAGATCCAGGACAGACACCACAACTACACAGGAGAAACCCTGTCTTGAAAAACAAAAACAACAAACAAACAAACACACAAAAAGGATTATGGTAAATCTCAATTTTGTCAAACAGAAAAGGAAGACTGTTATCCACAAAACCAGTTTCTGGATAAGATCCGAGGAGAAGGTAGGCATTTTTAAGAAGCACGTGCTTTGGAAAGTAGCCCACAGGGATGGGTATAATCCCGGGCTGCTGATCGGCTGCTGGAGGACCAGCGTGACAGGGCTGCCGCTCACTCAGGCCTGGTGGCTGAGAAGTGGAACTCACTCAGAACTCACGCAGTGGTTGCTGGTCTTGGTCATTCCCAGTCCCCTGGACTGAGTTACCTGGGAGCTAGCTGCAAGGCCTCAGCTTGGATAAACTGATCACTGCTGGGGCCTAATCTTGTGGGGACCTAAACATTTGTTCAGGAGTCCCAACGAGTGCCTGTGTCTTGTTTGTTGTTGCTCTTCTTGAGACACTGTGTGTGTGTGTGTGTGTGTGTACGTGTGATTCTGTGTCTGCGGGTCCACATGCATGTGGAGGCCCAGGGTTGTCAGGCGTCTTGCTGGATCATTTTCCACAAAACAGGGTCTCTTGTGCATCTGGAGTCACTAGTGTGGCTGGTCCTGCTAGTCAGCTTGCCCAAAGGAGCCCTGCCTGCGTCCTCAATTGACAGCTGGGACACTCAGCTCCTGTGTGGGTGCCGGGGCGATGACCTCCGGTCCTCACACAAGCGATGCACACACTCAGCCACGTCCCCAGCCTGACCGACTTCCTATTTTAAGAGACGAACCCTCCCCGTGCATGCCTACGGCGTGGAGTGTGATGCCCTCCCTCAGGCCCACTGGGCTGAGGGCTTCTAAGAGGCTTTTGGGTTGAATTTCTCTAAGAAATAGTCAGGTAGGACGGCAAGGGGAAAGAAAGAGACTTGGAGTCCAGTGCTGCCTCCGGCAGAGCTCTGCCACGCCCCCCGTCTTCCACACCTGCTCTGCGGACACACCCTTCCTCCGGCCACTGCCACCCACTGAGGTCCAGCACAGGACCCCAGGGCCAAGCTGCTCCCCTCTGCGGCTGCAAAGGTCTACCTGCAAGACTTCCCTTTCTGTGGTCAGTCAGCAAGGTGTCTAGACGAACCCTGGGAACAGCTTTCTTCATTCCCCTCCTTCTGTTTCCACGGCTGGCTCCTTAATCAAGGCGGTCTCTAGGTGTGTTCTGTAGCTGTGATCATCTAAAAGGGCTCCAGACATTTTGACTCTTAGAAACAAATCTGACCCTTAGAGCAGTTATTTCCCACTTCTGGGAACATGGTGCCTATGGAGGCCAGAGGAGGGAACTAGATCTCCCTGAACTGGAGTTACAGATGGTTGTGAGCTGTTATGTGTGCTGGGAACCAAACCCAGGTCCTCCAGTCCCTCATTTCCCAAGGCAGATGTAGACTTATGGAGGAAGGTGTATTGGGTAGGGTTGTCACTGTGACTTCCTTCAAAGAAAGAACTTTACTACAGAGCAGCTGGCAACTTCTCCTGGAACTCTTTGTTCCATGCTGAGAGAACCAGGGTTGAAGGTCACAGAGACAGTCACTGAAGCGAGACGCAGATGCTTACAATGTCACACACAGGTATTAGACACGGACTTCTGGAGAAGATGGCAGGTGATAGTGGAAATGTGTCACAATAACCTTTGTTCCAACCACGGACCTGACAGTCATCTTCCTCTTCGGGAACACGATGGTGTGCTACAACAGGAAGAGCCCCCTGCTGCATGGCAGATAAGAGTCCCAGGGCCCGCTCTGTGGCTCTCAGGGTAAGAGGTCTCTCTGGTGTAACTGCCCAGGCTTAGTAGGCCACAGGTGCACCAACCTCTGTTAATGAGCAGGATTCCCAATAAGCAGAATCCAGACAATCTAATGTCTTCCAGCAGATATTGTGGGTTTTTTTGTTTTTGTTTTTCGAGACAAGGTTTCTCTGTGTAGCTTTGGTGCCTTTCCTGGAACTCACTCTGTTGCCCAGGCTGGCCTCGAACTCAAAGAGATCCGCCTGCCTCTGCCTCCCGAGTGCTGGGATTAAAGGCGTGCGCCACCACCGCCCGGCTCAGCAGATCTTATTGAATTCACTACATATATAACTATGTTGTTATGAAATGATGTAACTATTATTTTAAGTATAATTCTTTCTCCCTCCCTCATTCTCTTAAAACAAGGTTTCGTATTACCCAGACTAGCTTTGAACTCCCCATGTAGCTGAGAATGATCTTGAATTCCTGATCCTCATTCCTGATTCCTCTGCCTCCTAAGGTGCAATTACAAGTGTGTGCCCTGCAACTGGCTTATTCAGTGCTACGAAGGAACCCAGGGCTTGTACATGCCGGGCAAGCACTCTATCTACAAACTACATCCTCAGCATATTTTCTTCAACGTACTGGAATTTCGTTAGTGGTTCCATGAGGCGCCTCAGATGGCCCACAGAAGAGCCATGGAAGCAATATCCTACAAGACGCAAAGGGAAGCCACTGTCACCTTTTAGCACTGTTTCCTTTGGCCTGTTGTCTTGTGATCTCTTCCAAGGCCAGGGTTGGGCTGCAGAACAGCTGTCCACTTTTCCTGATCATCCTCTGCTTCATGGCAGTCAGACTATTCCATTCTCGAACAAACCTCAAAATCTGGTAGAGAAATGATGCAGAGTTAACAGTTCTCCATGTCCCTTCCTTTGAAAGTCGGGTTGTTTACAACATGAGAAAACCGATGTCTCACAGCATCCCTCAACAGGCTGAGTCCTATAGTGTGCTGTTCTTCAACTTGATGCTACGTTCGTGTTATGCATTGCCTATGCCAAGTTCAATCCAGAGTCTCTAACGGCCGGCACTTCAGCAGCCCAGCACACGCTCTGAACACAGGCGCCCACAGTGAGAATGTGCTCACAGAGAGCAGAGCAGGGTAGAAGTGTAGACCCCTGCAGCAGCCTGGGAAAGCTGGCCTCAGGGAGGCAGACCCTGCAGGGGCCACAGGGATGGCGCAGCTTCCACGATCACACTGTGTTAGAGGCCTCAGACACCAACAGGACAAAAGCCAGCAATAAATTGAGGATTATCACAATTGTTCTTTATCAATCAGTTATAGATAATAGATTTTATTATCTATCTATCTACCTACCTACCTACCTACTACTTATCATCTATGTATCTCTATCATTCATATATCTATGTATCTATAACTGCATCTATTCAATCTATCTAATCTATCATCTTTCTGAATCTGAGCATCAGTACTAACTGATACCAAAGACAATAGCTCCTTGCTCTCTCTTCCTACTAGAGGGGTGCAGTTGACCCCCAGCACTGCTTCATTTCCATTAACAGGGTAATAAAAAGAAAAACAAGAAACAAAACCCTGCTACTTTCTTGAAAACTTAAATGGTGGCGTGCACATGGAGGGTGGAGGTTAGGGTCTCCCTGGCAGCTGCCTGGCCTGCAGCTGCAGCACACGGGTCACTGACAATGAGTCCAGGGTCACAGCGTGGTATTACCCTGGCTCTTGGAGTGTGCCAGTGTTAGCATTTAGCCTTAGAAGACAGTGTGATTCTGACAGATGTGTCACAGCTGCTAATCCGATGGATGAAAGTGAAGAGATGTGAGGATGACTCTGTGCTCAGCAGCCACGTCAGGTGTGATCACTCAGCAAGGAAACGGATTTATTCTTAGCACCGGTGGAATTAATAGACACTGCCTGGGTGGATAAAAATGCATCCTGCAGTCTGACTCTGCCACAGCCATAAGGTTTGCTTCATTAAACTAAAAATGACGTCTAAAATTACTAAAATAGTAATATTTTATAAATGCAAGTGTGTTATTTAGAACTGTTCTTACCAGTGAGCGATTCTGTTTTAGTTGAAAGCTTGCTGGCAAGTCTTCCCAAAGGTCTAATTTTATATCCAAAGGAATGAAATTACAGCTCATCGGTTTTCCATCCTGATAACAAATGAGGAGACATTGCTAGTGCAATTAATCTGTGGGTACTAGTAATTACTTTATAAGAAAAGTTTAGTTATGATGTAGCATGACCAATCTCCTAAAAAAAACACTAGGAGGCACATTCTAGACAAGGGCGTACCCAACATGAGTCCCCTGCAGAGCTGAGGTGGGTGGCCAAGGCTTTACTATTGTACCCAGAGTCCCTCAAAGACCATCAAGAGACCAAATCCGATGCATAAGCAGAGTCTTTTTTTTTTTTTTTTTTGGGGTTTTTGGGGGTGGGTTTTCTTTGTGTATTTTTGCGCCTTGGTTCTCCCTTGGTAGCCCAGGCTGGCCTCCAACTCACAGAGATCCGCCTGGCTCTGCCTCCCGAGTGCTGGGATTAAAGGCGTGCTCCACCACCGCCCGGCGCAAAGAGTCTTTTTATTGTTGCAAGTTAACTCAGGCCTTTCCATCCCTCTGATGCAGCAGCAGAGCTGGAGAGATCCTGAGTAGCAATGGGCCAAGTTTTTATAGGGGGTAAAGCAAGGGGGAAGTCTTGGGGTCTACAGACTACATAGGAACAGACTCAGGATTGGTTTATGCGAGTGGCAATCATGTTAATAACTTTTAATTGGCTAGGGTTAGTTGGGAGTTACAGTTATCCATTTTGGGGCAGACCTGGACAAGTCCCAGGCTTTGTCCTTGAGCTGCCATGGAGGCTGGCTGGCCTAGCACATACTGACTGTGGGGGCTGACTCAGTGGCCCAGGCTTAGTATAGCCTATCTCCCTGTCCCTGGTGACAGGGGCATCAGTGATTAATTGTCTTTTGTTCATGAGCCTCTCAGAAACTGCTTGCTCAGTCTCAGGAAATGGAAATTGAGGCCTGATCTCCGAGAAAAGACTGAGCAGCCTGTTATGGCGTCTGCTTGGTCTTCTCACTCTGCCTGTACACAGTCCAAGCTTTCTGTCGTCAGCCTGGAGGCTGTACTTACTGCCCTGACATAATTCTCCACTGCCTAACCTTGGAAATATACATGGAGATGATAGAAAACTGTAAGCTAATCCAGAAGAACTGCACATCCTTGACATTAACACAACCACCTCCAAATCCCCAAGTGATCTTCTTTACAGTATTAAAGACATAACTCCTGTCAAACAACAGCTCGATAAACATCTGTCTATCCCTTCCCAGTGGGTTGACACAGCTGCCCATTGCTACTGGCAGGAGGGGAAGGGAGACAGAGAAATTCTAGAGACTTATTGAAACGTCGGTTTCTCAAAGCCACGTTACACTGCTGCTCCATGAAGAGCAGTGGTCCATGCCCCTGCCTGGAGAGGAGACTGAAACTGCACTGAGGAGCATCATCTCTCAAGCACGAGTGAATGTCATCTCCTTTTTAAAGGGGGAGACGACTGCCATATGAAAATTCACTACAATGTTCACATCTCTTAGTCAAAACAGTGCTGGCGGTCCACAGTTGTTTTGGAAGAAGAAAACGATGGAAGCCTTTATGACATGATATTTACCCGTGTATGTAATTACATAATTCTAAAGTAGGGAGACAGAATTCCAAACCTTGGATTTGGGATTCTCCTGGCAATAATCAGTTCTCTGTGACACAGGATGTTAAGCTTCTGTTACTGACTTCTCCTTTATGGGGTTCACTCTTAGGCAGTGAACTAGGGATTTTACAGACTTCTACTTCTAGACGTTCTGGGGTGAAAAGGTAAACTTTCATCTCCACGCAGTCTCAGCTGTGAAAAGATGTCACATTCCATCCATCTACATCTGTTTAGGAAACGGCAGTAGATGAATGATGCCTTTTTATGATAATGGATGTGTCGGTATTTAGAACAGCCATAAAAATATCTGTGAGACTGTGGACAGAAAAGTTAAGGACGGGAAGCCCAGGCAGGAGGCTGGCAGGCTGCTTAGACGCTCCCCTTTTATTAGGATTGTCGTCTCCCTGTCCCCACCTCAAGGGGAAAAACACTGATGATATGATAGAGTGTTTACAGACCCAAGGGGCTTCTGAGGCCCTGCTGTGTTCTGACTGGGCAGTCTCTTGGCTCCTCATCTTCACATATCCATGAGGGGGTCATCATTCTGTTCCTTCCCAGTGATGGCGAGAGGGCACAGCCTAGACCCCCATGAAGAGGTTGGCACAGGCACGAAAGACTGCTTGGAGATGAGTGGAGAAGTCCCACGTGCTCTCCAGCCTGCCTTCCTCAGGTAGAGGCTCCACAGGGTGGGCTGGGATTCAGACCCACAAGGGTAACAAGTACCGCCTTGCTTGGTCTCTGGTGACTCAAGGTCATTTTGGTCCAACAGTGGATGCTGTGTGGTGATTTGGTATCTGTGCAAACCTTTCCTTCTGACTGAATATGATTGTACAGCACAGCATATATCAAATCCCCCCCCCTCTCTCTCTCTTTCCAGTGCTGGACATTAAACTTGGGGCCTGTGTACCCAGCAAATACTGTTTCATTAAGCAGCACCCTCAGCTCCATAGTCACGTTTTAAAAAGCCTATCACTTCCCTGAACCCACATGACAGAACAAGAGAACAGGGCCCTGGGAGTTGTCTTCTCACCTCCACACACTTGCTGTGCACAAGAGTGCCCCGCACTAAAGAAATACAATAGTGAAGAGACAAGAAGTATTCTTTCAATAGCATAGACTGTGTAGTTATAAAATTACAGTTTGTATAGCTAAACTTACAACAAGTTCAAAACTGAAGAAGCTGGTATTTAAAATCTCTGCCAACTTCTCTATACTTCTATCGGTGTAGTTAGGATAACGATCCTCACATGGTCTCCAAGACCTTCTCATGGGGGCCACAAAGTCACACATTGTAATATTGGGGGTTCTTATCTGCCCATCAAGCTCTTACTCCCTTATGATTGAGTTCTCCTTAACAGTCTTCATCTGTCTTGTTGAGACAAGATCATGCTACAGTAGCCCAGGCTGGCCTTGAACTGGAGTTCCTCCTGCTTCAGCCTCCCCATTGCTGGGGTTATAGATATGCACCATCACACCCAGATCCCAGTCTTCGACTGAAACCAGAAAGGTGCTGACAAATGGGGATGGTATTGCTCTTCTCAGCACAGTATTCTGCTTTAGAAAATATAAGTGGTGGTGCACACCTTTAATCCCAACACTTGGGAGTCAGAGCCAGGTGGATCTCTTGAGTTTCAGGCCAGCCTGGGCTACAGAGTGAGTTTCAGGACAACCAGGGCTGTTACACAGAGAAACCCTCTCTTGAAAAACAAAACAAAGCAAAAAAAGATCTCCATTAAAAAGGGAAGAAAGGAAGCCTGGCTTTATATTTTGAGATACAGAATCTGCGTGGCACTTACCTTGGTATAGAGGTGGATCCGGTCTGTGTTCTTACTTGCACAAAACATGAAGGCCTCACACAC
>CABHPQ010162122.1:0-13562 GCA_902168405.1 Peromyscus aztecus | reverse complement strand
CCACTAAGAGAGAGAGAGAGAGAGAGAGAGAGAGAGAGAGAGAGAGAGAGAGAGATTCTGAAAGGCCTGTCTATTCTCTGTCTAAAATAGCATATTTGGGGCCTGGAGAGATGGCTCAGCAGCTAAAAACATTTGCTGTTCTTTCAGAGACTGCAAATTTGATGCCCCCCACCCACGTGGGTGCCTCACAACTGTCTGTAACTTCAGTTTCAGGGAATCTGATGCCCTCTTCTGGCCTGTCTGGGTATCTACACACATGGTCATACACATGCTCAGACACACAGAGAAACTAAAAATAGATCTTCCAGAAATAGCTCATTTCGCTGTTGTGCAGCTTAGAATGAAGAAATAGCTATGTACAGAAACTGATACATTTGGTAAGCAGTCCTTGTCGAGGCCTGAGGTAGGACTCTCAAGGCCGGTCTCCTAGGAGCAGGGCCTATCTGAACCTGGGCCTTCTTTGCTATGACTGGACGGGAAGCAATAGATTTGGAATCATTTGCAAAGATAGAGTTTGTCAGAAGGGACGCTTCCCCACTACCAGAAACCATTACCAGACTTGAAGGGTTTAGAATTTCTCCCCTTTGCTGAGCATATTGCAGCTGGGACTGAATAGTCCCCATTTGACTATGAGCATAGGACCACCCGGCTGAGTGCCACTGATGTGCCTGGTTCCCTGTGGCTGTTGTCTCATCCACAAGGAGATGACTAGACATGCTTATTCCCTCCTCAGTCTTGAAAGTATTTTCTTGGTCCCAGTATCCAGAATTCTTCAGGAGAAACAAAACTTGGAGGCAAGTCTACATAATAATTAGAGTCAAAGGGGCTGAGGCTATAGTTCAGTGGTAGAGTATTTGTCTAAAATACAAAGACCCTGGCGGGATCCCTGGTACAACTAAAATCAAGCCCCCAAGCCCCGGTTAAATAATGAGTGCAGACAATGCCTCCTCAACACATCAGTGGCCCAGCAACTGTGCTGACCACTGCCCTCAGTGCGTCTCTCTAGCTCACTTCAGACAGCCTTGAAATTATGGTCCTTAAAATGGTTCCTTAAAAAATGCTGAGTGTAGCCATCTAAAAGCATTCATTGTGAAAGAGATTAATGATTTGCTGAAGGGCTGTTGGTTCTCTGTCAATCTGATTACTGTGACCTGATGTACAGTACCCAAATAAAAACAGCTCTCTCCCTGTCAGTGAGCTCACTGTGGCTGGGCAAGGCAACATTCTGGGGGCAGCAGTAATTTGTTGGTGGTGATTCTATGTAGTGTTGATGACAGCAGAGAGTCATCTGGTATTGAAAGATGTTTCTGAGAGAGGGAGATGTTTTTAATTTTTATAAAAGGGGACAAAACGTACTTGGGATAAGGTATCAATCACAAATGTAGTAACAGCATTACGTATTAAAGTTTATGGTACTTATTTATTTAGTTGGTTAGTTTTGAAACGGTCTCATATAGCTCAAGCTAGCCTCAGACTTACTATGTAACCAAAGATGACCCTGAATTCACAACGTCCCTGTCTCTTCCTCCTGAGTGCTGGGATGACAAACTCACCACAACTGGTTTATGCAGTGCTGGGGACTGAAGCCACAGACCCATGCTAAGAACTCTGCCAACTGAGCCGTATCCCTAGACCTCACACAGTGATTGTCCGAGCAGGACTTACCATTCCCTGCCTGGGACGTCACTCTGTCTTCCCTCTCACCTTCCAGTGTTTCTTCCTTGCTATTAGCCGACTGCTCAGGTTCTGGCTGTCCAGGGAGTTGTTCTACACAGTCCAAACTAGCCTGGTCCTGTTTGGAGGTGTTTTTCTGAGAATCAACCTCCTCCTTTTTGTTAGCATCCTCCACATGGTTGAGGCCAGCTAGAATTATTAAAATAAAGTATGTTACATGTAACAAGCATAAATTAAAATGTCACAGCTCAATTTTATTAAAAAAGGGGGGGGGGAGAGATAGCCAGGTTGGTGGCTCACACCCTTAATTCCAACACTAGGAAGGCAGAGGCAGGCAGACTTACAAAATATTTAGCAGGAAGGACTATTTGCCTTGCCACCCGAAGTATCTCTTCTAAGGCGCACAGATACACAAAAGGGTAAACAAACAAATAAAAAATGTATCTGCAAATGAGGAGAGTCAGCTTGGGCTTGTGTAAGAGGACTAGAGGCAGAGAGAGCAGCTAGCAAAGGGTGGAATCCAGAACTGTAACAGAGCAGTATCAGACTACCACACACAGAACAGGTTGTCAGGGTCATGCTCTCAGAGTCCCACCCCAGCTCGAGCCGCTGCTGAGTCATCAAGGGCTCACACTGGTGGATAGACTCGACACGGAACTGGAGGGAACAGAGACCTTTGCACAGAGGAGTAATGACGGCTGCACTTTCCTTGATGTTGATTTTTTCCATAGGTCTCATTAGGAAGCCTTGGCTGGCCTGGAACTCATAGAGATCCATCTCCCTCTGCCTGCAAAGTGCTGTGATTAAAGGCCTACGCTGCTATGCCTAGCTGACGCCCATTATTCAAGGGTGATTCTGACTGTTTTGCATGGAAAGGCTCCAAAGGGCAAGACTGGAGTGGAGGATGCTACTGGGTCTTGAAAGAGTGGCTTTCATGTGGCAGCAACAGGAGGAAGTGGTTGGAATAGGGATATATTTTGGGGTTTAACAACTGAGGGGAGGTGAGCAGGAGATCAAGGATACTGCTTTATTATCTATTTTCATTTATGCATATGGGTATTTTGCCTGCATGTCTGTGCACCATGTGTGTACCGGGTCCATGGAGGCCAGAAGGCCTTGTCAGATCCTCTAGGATTGTAGTGACTGTTGTGAGTGGCCATCTAGGTGCTGGGAATCGAACCTGTGTCCTCTGGGAGAGCAGTCTAGGCTCTCTCCAGCTGAGCCATCTCTCCAGCCCAATGCTGAGGTTTTTAATTTCTGCAACACACACACACACACACACACACACACACACGCACGCACGCACGCACGCACGCATGCACACACGCAAGCACACATGCACATACAGGCTGAAAGTTGACATCTGGTACCTTCTTCAATCATTTCCCACCTTATTTTGGTCTCTCACTGAACCTGAAGCTCGCTAATTTGACTTTGTTGGCTAGCCAGTTGGTAAGTTCCAGAAACCTGCTTGTCTGGACATTCCCAGGTGGGGATGTGGGCTGTGCCTGGCTTTCTGGGGGGGAGGGGGGGAGCTGAGATCCAAATCTGGGTCATAAAGCTTATGCAGCAAGCATCTGAGCGACAGGGATCTCTGCAGCCCTCATATTCTAGCCCGGGCCTGTGAAGCTTGAGACTTCACTGAACTCCCAAGCAGAGTGGTTTGTAGGCTGCTTTGGACATAACCACTCTGGCATTCCAGTTAGAGATAGAGACTGGGCAATTTCAGCTGTTGTTAAATACTATCATGCAATGTATCCTGTGCCATATTCACTCCAGAGCACCAGAGGCCTCAATGAGCAGCCTCTGTAGACTGCAGCATCCTAATACGGCTCCTGTAAGTTTCTGGACTCTTCTGTTTAATTAGTATTAGTTCTGCCTTTTAATACTTTGGGGGCACAAACAAACCAAGGCAGGTGATCACTATGCCAACTGTAGTAATGTCAAGCTGACCACTGTAATGTTGAGACGACACCGTTACTTAACATTTTTTATTTTTCTATAAGCAGATTGCTTCATGCTCACAGTTGCTTATTGAAGCAACTTTCATTGTTGCTCTTGGCACCGTAAGGGAAAAAATCAGAACTATCAGATACATAATCAACTATGATTTTAAAAAAAATAGCTATTTTTTTTTTTAAATTTTGACTTTTCCCCCTGAGCTAGTCACTTTATACTCTTCCTGTGAGCGGACATTACTCTATAGTCACAGGTTGTTGTATTTGATTGTCTGCACCAGTCAGGGATTGCAGGGGGTCATGTTAACTGTGGCCAAGACCCTGCCTGGAGAAAGCGTGTGGTTCGATTTCAGAGAACAGGTGCCCACATAACAAACAAAGCTACCCAGATGGCCACTTGTTAATTCTAAACGAGTTCTCAGAAGTGAGAGAGGAAAGGCTTAGCTGCTGATATATTTTTCTTTTAGATCAAAACTAAGAGAGAAGAAGGAGTAGGAAAAAATAGAACATCAGAGTCTCTTAGCTCTGTCTCTGCAAGGGTCAGAGAATTGACGTGAGCAACTATGTATGCCATTAATAAAATAACCTGCTTTTAGTTTCCAAAACTGTCAACTTGGCATTTTTTTCCATTGGCATAAAATGGTCTCTGAAACTGAAAACAGAGAGAATACTAATGACATTTTTTTTCTGTTACATTGTATTTATCTTGTATTTGTGTGTTGGCAGATTCCTTTAAAAAAAACCTTGAGAAGAATTCATGACTTGTTAAGCAAAAAAAAAAAAAAAAAAAAAAAAGACCTATGGCGCAATGTATACTAAGCAGGCAAAGTCGTTACCCAAATGATTCCATTTAAATATAGAAATCCTCTGTAATTTCCTTAAAAACAAGAATATCTACTTGTTTTATAACGTCGGTCTGTGATGGGAGGCACATTTGTTGCCATAGCAACAAGTCTTCTCCTGCCCACTGAGCTCACATCCTGCTGACATTAACCAGAAATGCCCACTTGTGCCAAAATAATGCCAAGCCAGTGACATTCAGTATATACGTTCTTGACAGAACCAGGAGCCACTCACATTCCACAGAGGATGGACTTACAGTCTTCACTCAGTGAAATTCTTACTCCATTTTAAGGGCTGCAGGCTGCTGAGTCACAAGACACTTGGGTAACAACAGTTTCTGAAGACTTGGATGGTCTTCAGACCCCTCCCCCCCATCCCTCCAGCTCACCTTCACCTGGGCACTCACCAGCTCTGCCCCGAGGGTTCTCACACATCTCACAGTGAGGAAGGGCTGCGTCATTGATGAACGTGCAGAAGCCACACTGCCAGCCCTTCCTAGGAAGAAGGGCTGGGGAGGCCAACGGGGGCTTGACCTCGTGGACACCTTCCCCGGACGTGGCTCCAGCTTGCAGGGACGGTCTTTCCTCCAGCGCACTGTGGTGGCCCTTGGTGTTGAGTGACTTCAATCTTTTGGTTTCAGGTTCAAAACCATTTCCGTCATCAGTGCAGTCACTCGAAGTCACTTTCCTAGGGCCTGAGGCCACTACAGTCTTCTCCTGGAATGCCTTTGACTCCTCACAGGATGTTTCCAACTGTCTCTTTTTCGGTTTTGGTAAGAAGAATGATCGGATATCATGTTGTTTTTCTTTTTCAAACTAAAAATTAGCCAACAGATATCAAATCAAATGAGGGAGCAATTGTTCATCCTAAATGAAAGAACTTAGCATTTTCATTAACCAGGCTGACAGGAAATGAATCTAATTTATAGTGCTACTCTTCATAAAGACATATAACTCAGTGGAATAATCACAACCATGTACTGAGTGAACACAGCCTTGGACTTCCTATGTCTTTCTGCTTAGCACTTACTGTGGGCTGAACGCACTGAACCCTAATGCAGCTCTGTGAAGTTGGCATTTGGGTGAGGAAACAGAGACATTTTAGAGAGGTTAGGAACTTAGCTGAGAAGTTATGAGATAAAAACGTACTTTCTAAACTACTGCCTTAGATGCACATCAGGTGAAAGAAGGAATTGCATATGTAAACATTTCAAGCATATAAAGTAATATTTTAAGTCAATCAAGACACTAGAAAAAACGCTTTCACGGCCAAACTGTAAACACACTGTACATGAACTATGACACTCATGTTAAAACATTACTGACCAGGAAACACGTTCCAAATAGCATTAAAATACCCACTCTGACCTCCACATGCACAGGCATACACGTGAATGTGCATTCCCACATGTATTTCATATATCTGCAAACATACAAACACAGAGATATATAACACAGACACACACACAAATGAAAAGTATAAAAAGAAAAAAGAAAACACTTTTTTTTAAAGATTTATTTATTATGTATACAATATACCTGTATGCCAGAAGAGGGCACCAGATCTCATTACAGATGGTTGTGAGCCACCATGTGGTTGCTGGGAATTGAACTTAGGACCTCTGGAAGAACAGCTAATGCTCTTGACCTCTGAGCCATCTCTCCAGCCCAAGAAAACCTTTTCTTTAGAGGGTTTCATTCACTTCTATCTCTAGTATTCTAAAATTTCATAATTACCTCTATCTGTATGTGTGTATATATATATACACACATATATATGTATATATAATATTTATATGCCTCAAAATTCTGCTCAGCACTCAGAATACCTTATTTAATTTGAATAACATTTTTTGTTCTCATAAATTTTCATGGTTTTCTTTGGATAATTTCTTCCTTCCCATTTTGTCTTTATTTTCTGGAATCCCTGATTCATGATTTTGGGTCTAACCCTTTATGTCTTCTTATTAGGCTCAGATTTCCCTTTTTGGCCTTTCCCCTCTAAAACATTAAGCTTTCCTCTGCTTAGCTTCATTCTCTTCTACAGATTTTTTTAAGTTTGGCAGTCATGTGTTTTTCTCAGAAATTTGATTACATGTATTTATTTACCATGTGTATGTGTGTGTATCTGTGTGGACACTTGGGTGCCGCGGCACAGGTGTGGGGGTCAGAGGACAACTTGTGGGGTCAGTTCTCTCCTTCCACCACGTGGCTAACAGAGAGAACTTGTGTCCTCAGCCTCGGTGGCAAGTGCCTTTATTGGTTGGGCTGTCTTCCCAGCCTGGCAGTCATGCATTTAACCTAACAGTGGTTTCTGGTTCCCTGCTCCTCTTTCCTGGTCCTCTGCTTTCACTGACATTTTCAGGATCATCTCAGGCTGAAGCTACTGACTAGAGTTTTTTTTTTTTTTTTTTTTTTTGTTTTGTTTTGTTTTGTTGTTCAGGACAGGGTTTCTCTGTGTAACAACAGAGCCCTGGCTGTCCTGGAACTCGCTCTGTAGCCCAGGCTGACCTTGAACTCAGAGATTCGCCTGCCGATGTCTCCCGAGTGCTGGGACTAAGGTTATCTTCAGTATCAATTTTTGTGTTTGCTTACTTCTATTTATCCTTGTCATTTCCTTATCGGGCATCAGTGACCCTTGGTTCTTCCTTTACACAAAGAATGAGAAACAGGGAGGGGCTGGTGAAATGGAACAATTGGAGTTCATTCCCGGAAACCTCAAAAGAGGGATTCCTGAATGTGGCCCTCTGACCTCCCATGCATGGAATGGGAAGGCTGCCATGGAACTCAGGACACAGGGGCTGATCACCAGGATTTGATAGGACATTCTGGTTGCATGTGAGAATTAAAAAAATATGCTGGGGACCTGGGGTGATGATAATCTTCCACCCTGGACTCCTAGTTTTTGACCTACTATACACCAAGACTGATATTTTCAGTTATGAAATAGGAACTATGAGATAAACTGGTTAACTGGAAGATCAGAAGAGAAGAGAAGGAAGCAAGCTCACTCTTAGACATGTGAGGACCGCTGGGTACCAGGGGAGGAAGGAGAGAGAATATGGATAAATGAGAGAATGAGAATGTGAATGAAAGAGGATTTGGACATCTGGAAACTACTGACGCAGGTGGAGAAAGCCAATAGGAACGGACGTCCGGCCACCCGGAGGCAGTTTGAGAAGGGAAGAAAAGGTGAAATGAGACAGAACACTTGGGTTGAATGAAGGAGAGAAAGAGACAAACTCACACACAGCGGGCAGGGGAGGACTTGGCCGTCCACTCACTAAGTGTCGACCGGGAGCTTTGCCATCCTTCAGTTCTGGGCTGCTTTCTGGTGGTACCTCGCTTTCTCTCCCTTTCTTTCGTTCTCTCTGGGCGCCTGCCTCCTTATCTTTGCTTTCCTGGGTAAGTCATTAATTTTGGATTACAAAATTTAGTTTCCGTCCATTTGCTGACTTTTCCCTTGTTTTTTCATAGATACAATAATTCCTTTTATTTTTCTGTGGCTATTAAGGGCATTTGCTTTTTTTTTGGTCTGTTTTCTTCAATTCACTGTTGCTTTATTGGCGGTCCTTTCTTGGCATAAAGAATTCAGTCTGTTTTTCCAGTGAAAAGCTTTGCACAATGCTGGTGGCTTTTCCTCATCACCACAACAAAACCAAAGTCCTCTTCTAATAAATGAATCACACACAGGGCCTAAAATCTAGATATTCTTAGTCAAGCTATTTCTAAAAATAGTTTAATTCCATTATTCTATTGCATGTGCATGTATCCATGCAGGTGTGGAGGCCAGAGGACAATGTGCAGGAGATGGTTCTCTCCTTCCACCATGTGCTCCAGGGGTTAAACTCAGGTCCTGAGGCTTGGTGGCAGGTTCCTTACCCAATGGCTTTCTCACCAGCCCTAATTAAGCTATTTACCGTATCTGCTCACATTTAAGAGAAGTTCCACAAGGAAGACTTCAGAGTATAGTTATCAATAATGGTTCTGTTGAAGAGTCTTAGAGTCTCAATGACATTTCTTCGTCTAGTCTAGTTGTCTTTTCAAATAACTACAGTGGTGGTCACCAGGGAGCAGATCAAATAAGTGATAAAGATCTTATATTAATTAAAGAGTCTTTCCCTCCATCTGCTTCTTTTCAGTTTAGTGAGATTCCCCCTCTCCCTCTCAACTGCCTCTCTCTCTCTCTCTCTCTCTCTCTCTCTCTCTCTCTCTCTCTCTCCCTCCCTCCCTCCCTCCCTCCCTCCCTCCCTCCCTTCCTTCCTTCCTTCCTTCCTCCTTCTTTGGTTTTTTGAGACAGGGTTTCTCTGTGTCACCTGGAACTCCCTTAGTAGACCAGGCTGGCCTTAAACTCACAGAGATCTGTTTGTCTCTGCCTCCTGAGTGCTGTGGTTAAAGGCGTGCACCACCACTGCTCAGCAACCTCATTTTTAGATAAACAGTTTAACACTTTTTTTCTTAATGAGGAGCAAATAAAGCATATGTCAGTATGAGGGCTATTCTTGGTGGTTAACGTGACTACATCTGGAATTAACTAAAACCCCAAAATGGAGGGCACACCTCTGAGGGATTTTTGCTTAATTTGAAGCAGGAAGATTCACTTCTAATCTGGATCTTTGAGGTAGGAAGACATGCCTTTAAGCTAGATCTTTTGAGAGGGGACAAGACACGCCTTTAGTCTAGATTTTGAGGTAGGCAGACACACTTTTAGTCCAGATCTAATCTGGGCCATTCCTTCTGTTGGCAGCCTATATAAGGACATGGAAGAAGGAAGCTTTTGCTCTTTGCCTGCTTGCCCTGCCTTGCTAGCAAGTCCCTTCCTTCCCTGGCCTTACAGCCTACTTCCTCGGGATCCCGGAGTCTACTGAAGACCAGCTGAGACATCCAGCCTGGTGGACTGAACAACTAGTGGACTCTTGGACCTTCCTTCCACAGCTGGCCACTGTTGGGTTATTATCTAATAAATCCCCTTTCTATATAGATAGATTCATTCTGTAAGTTCTGTTACTCCAGAGAACCATGACTAATACAGTCAGTATAGTTATACATGAAATACACATTACTGAGCTATCACATACATTCGATTGTGTTTAATAATATCAGCATCCTTGTGCTCTGTTTTACTGAATTATCATCATCGTGGGGTGCATGTGTGTGTAGGCCTGAGACTGATGAAGGGTGTCTTTCTCAATCACTCTCCACCTTATAGACTGAGGCGGGATCTCTTCTGAACCCGGCGCTCACTGTTTTGGCTAGTCTGGCTGGCTAGCCTGTCCTGATGATCCATGTGCACCTGACTTTTAGTGGCTCCTCAAGACCCAAGCTCTTGTCATCACACGTGCGCTGTGATGGATTACCCCACAAGTCAGCCCCAGTTCCCCGGTCTACATCTTAAATAATTTGTTTCCTTAAAGACTTACCTATCCAACTCATCATTAAAAAAAAAGTGTGTAAGTTCTTAAGATGAAAGCAATCTTCCCAGCAAAAACCCTTAAAGAAATCTTCCAACAATGAATTCTCGGGGCCTTCAAATATAGAAGACCTTACGTAAGTAATTTACTTAAGCTACTTTTATAAGAATTTTTTTTACTATTAAAAGAATAACTAGTTTGGGAAGGCAGCATTTGAGAAGTTCTCATCTGTGCTAGTGGGAACCGAGTGGCATGTGTAGCAGTGAGAAATTGCACTCAACCAGAGGTCACCAGCAATGTGTGGGGGTGATGGGCGGGTCCAGTGTTTGTGCTGATTGGAAACCCCAGTGAGCCTTCTGTCTTAGTCCCCACAGTGCTAGGGTTGTAGGTGCTGGGGCCATGCCCAGCTTTTTATGTAGGGGCTGGGGTCTGAACTCAGGTCTTCGGGCTTGCACAAGGACTCTTTCCCACTGAGCTGCATCCCCACCCACAAGGAAACAAAGTATGAATTTTCTCTTTTTGTTTTCTTTTTGAGAGATGGTATCATACACCCCAAGCTGGTCTAGAACTTATTCAGTAGCCAAGGGTGACCTTAAACTCCAGATCTTGCTGCTCTTGCCTCCCCAGCATTACGATAACAGGTGGAGGCCACCATTTCTGGCTTTTTGTTTTGCAGAAGTATTTGAGTCCATCTTGTACATCCCTCTGACTTCAAGAATAATGTTTTAAAATTTGATGGATATGTATGCGGAGTCACTCCTGTGCGGGACAACACATGCCACTGTGGGTTCTCTGAGTCCCACTGCAATGCGCTCTGGGAGAAGAACTGGCTGGTACAGGAGCAAGGACTGGCACACAGCTGGAGGAGGGGCGCTGCACGATGGGGGTGTAAGGATTCTAGGAAACCACGGGGCTGGAGGGACGTATGGGATTCCTATGTGGGGATGGAGAGATGGCTTAGGGGTTGAGAGCCAGCACTACTGTTGCAGAGGACCCAAGTTTGGTTTCTAGCACCCACATCACACAGCTCACAAACACCAGCACCAGAGGATCTCATGCCCCTGGCCTCCATGGACACCTGCACTCACAAGCATACCCCCCACCACACACACACTAATAAATCTTAAAGAAAAAGAACTCAAATGCCATGCAGCTTAAAACAAAACAAAACACACTGTCCCTCATATTTTGAGCTGAGACAGTGATGGCATTGTGTCCATCTGCAGATAGGGCATCCAGCAGATGGGTAGGTGCCTAAAGGACATGGCTGGTTAATTAGAAGAGAAAGCAGCTTTTCACAAGATACTGATTTGTAGACACATTGTCTGCAAGACGTTGGTAGAACCAGGTATGGTGCACTGACCTGTGAAGTCAGGAGGATCAGAAGTTCAAGGGCATCCTTGGCTACACAGTGAGACTGAGCAGCTTGGGATACACAAGATGCTGTTTTTTTAAAAAATGCTTCTAGTAATTTTTTTTGAGACATTCTTATGTAGCTCAGGCTGGCCTTGAACTTAATATACAGCAGAAAGAGAGACCTTGAACTTCTGGCCCTCCTGCGTCTACCCCTTGAGGGCTAAGACTGTAGGCAAGAGCTACAACACTCATTTCTCTAATGATTTCCACATTGTCCTTTATTATTAAGCTGAGTTTTTATTGAGCATCCACTTTTAGTGTTGGTGACTGTTGGAAAATGTGTGGAAATGGAGTTATGTGAGGAGAATTCTGAGTGCTTGTGAGAACATCCAAGAAAACAAGAGTCTTGTGATCTCAGTTTCTTCAAAACCTGGAATTGTTCTTGGAATGTGACGCTGTGATGCTCCCAGAGGTATCAGAGAGAGCAAGTTTACTTCAGATTGTTCACATTGCTTGCGCTGTTATTCAGTTGAAGGTTTAACCATCCTTTATATCACTCTATGGAAGAAACATGGTTTGCCATGTGTGACCTGTCCTTTCGACTGTACACAGCTTGAACTCATGACAGCTGTACTCAGGTGACTCTTCTTAACCCTCAGAGTTTGAATTGTCTGAGGCTCTGAATAAAGCTGGCTATTGCATGAGACTTTAGTTCACCTTATTTACTGGCTCCACTCTCCCAGGTCCCACAGCCTCTAGATCGGTGACATCGACACTCCTGGAGTTCTTGGGTCCACAGATTAAAGCATGTGAGGATCAGGCACTAATATTTCCCAAACAATCATGTTTCCTAAAAATTTTACACTTATCAATATTGTAACTCCCTATCACTTAGAGACTAAAGAAGTAAGTTTGTTGGTCTCACTATAATAGGCCAGGATCTCCAAATTCCAATATCCAACCTGACAGCTTGGTGTTTAGCACTCATATCACACTGCCAGGATGTTTATTTTTAAAAGGTTTATTAGTTTTAGTATTATGTACATGAGTGTTTTGCCTCTGTGTGTGTCTGTGTATCACATGTGTGCCTGGTGCCCAGAGTCCAGAAGAGGGCACCAGAGCTCTTAGAACTGCAATTACAGACAGTTGTGAGCTGCTGTGTACCTGGGTACTGGGAATCAAATCCAGGTCCTCTGCAAGAGCAGCCAGTGCTCTTAACCACTGAGCCATCTCTCCAAACCTGTGGTTTATTTTTAAAATGAAAGTCTTTATCATTTCCATTCTTTTTCTTAGAGAGGCAGCAACACAGAGAGGCAAGATATTTTTATGAGCTAGTAAAGCTGTGTTATTGAATAGTTTACGGCATTCTTGCACTTAGAAAAGTCATTGTATCACAGACAATATCCAATTCACCATGACTCTTTGTCCTTTAATCACAGCAAGAGATTCTCTTTATGACTGATAACTAAGAAACTTAAAAGTTGGCATTTCTAAATAGGAGATAGGATCTGACCTGACAGATTTTTCATCACCAATGAGAATCCAAGTTCCCAGACAAAAAGCCACACCTGCGATAGAGAGGCCACAAGGCTGATGGGCTGATTAGCACTCCCCAGTCTGTGGGAAGATAAAAGTTGCAAATGTGGAGCCCAAACCTTCTTGGGCAATCTTTAGTACCCCATCTGCTCCTTCTGTTGGAACTTGCTATGCAGACCAGGCTGGCCTCGAACTTGGATTGACCTTTCTGCTTCTGCCTCCTGAGTTCTAGGATTATAGGCATGTACCACCACGCCTGGCTCCCTGGCCTTCATATGTGAGGCTTTCTGGGATATACACACACACTCCCCAGCTTCCACCAGCCCCAAAGCTCTTGTCAGCAGACAGCATTTGAAAACTACAGCAGAGATCTCCCCACTCTGCTGTAAGCTGCCTGCCTCCTGGTTCAACTAGTGTGTCAAAATGCCTTGACTTATGACTTGTTCTCGTTCTGTAACTATAGAAACCTCATGGAGCCATGTTCACATTGGACCTTGCTATTCGGAGGAACCCAAATGCACACAGCCAGGCCACGGCCACTCATATTTATCTCAAGAAAGCCTCTAATTCCTCTCGAGGAGAAAGCTGCTTCTTGCAAGACAGAGAAGAAATTCCTCTCTTCGGTTACACAGCTAGCAGTTTCTGTGTCCCTATCCAGTGTTTAATCATTGTTCAATAAAAACAAAAGGAAAACCTTGCCTTTGGTGAGAAGTGCTGGGAATAAGAATTGTAAAATGCGGGCCAGGCGGTGGTGGCGCACGCCTTTAATCCCAGCACTTGGGAGG
>CABHPQ010162121.1:18933-40737 GCA_902168405.1 Peromyscus aztecus | reverse complement strand
TCACAGTTTGGGGGAATCAAGATCAAATGGACCACTGCTTTGATGCTTTGGTCATTTTGCTAGATGGCCATGGCAGGGAGAGTATTATAGAACAAACTGCTCACCACATGGCCAGGAAAGAAAGGAGCAAGAGACCAGCATCCAGCTATCTCTTTCATGGGTACACTCCCAATGGCTTAAATCCCACTAGGTCCTGCTCCTAAAGGTTCCATCACCACTCAATAACACTACCCTAGAGAAGAAGTCTTTTATATATGGGTCTTTGATGGATGTTCACATCCAAACTGTAGCCCTGCTGGTTAGGAATGCTCACGCCTGCATAGTGTGTAGCCATAACTGATGAAACCATTGACTCTCGGTGACTTAATTGCAACTTCTAGTCTCTCACTATACTTCAGAGGCACTGGTGGTGGGGTGAGATTTTTAATCTTTCAATCATGCTTATTGTCTGGTAAACAGTCCCATCCTGAAGATACTAGAGGCCACACCCTGAGTCCCTTCACTAACATGAACTCAGGTAAGGTCCAGAAAAAATGATTATAAATAACAAAAGATAAGGCTATCATCAGAAATCCCAAGTATTTAGAAACTGTACTACATACCAGGGACAAAGATTAAATATGTACATATTTATTATACTACTGGGTTATTCTCTGTTTGAGGATATTATAAATGAAAGTGCTGTAATTCATGTTCAAGTCCATAAATGCATGCATAAACATATGCTTTTATTTCCCTTTGGCAAATACCTAGGAGTGGAATGGCTGAATCATATGGTAGATATTTGTTTAATTTCTTAAGAAATTACCGAGTTCATTTTCAAAATGGCTGCACAATTTTTCCATTCCCATCATCAGTGTATTGGAGTTCTTGTTGCTCTAAGTCTTGTTGTGGATAGTGTTTGAAACTTGAGATATTCTAACAGATCTGTAGTGTTATCTTCATGGAATTTTGACTTGCCTTCTTCTAATGAGAATGATAAGGAATATCTTTCCATGTGCTTGTGTTAAATATATATATATATATATATATATATATATCAGCATATAAGTATGAATCAGCATATCAGTTTATTCCATTAAAATATATATCCCTGTCACATCATGTTGACCACTGTCACTGTATAAGTTCCCCTTTAAAAACCAGTTTAGAAGAGAATAAAATAATGCACAAGTCACCTTGACCTTGGATAGTGACAGTTTTCCACGTTTGTCCTTCTTTCTTGGTATTGCTTAAGCTGTTGTGAGTATTTTGCATTTTTTGTATAATGAATTTAAGGATCTGCTTGTTAAATTCTATTCCACTGGGATTTTGATAGACATTGTATTAAATCTGCAAATAATAATGTTGAAGTATTACAATTTTAGCAGTATTTAATTTTCTCACACGTGAACATGAGATGCATTTTCTATTTTATAGCTTCTACAGTACAAATTTCCAATTTAATTGTTAAATTTATTCCTAATTATTTTAGTTTTGTTTTTATCCAACTGTGCCAAAAATGGATTAAAATGTAGTTGGCTTTGTGATTAATCTTGTATTCTGTAAACTGGCTGAACTTTTCAATAATTTATAGTTTTCTGATTGTGAATATCACGGCATCTGCAAATACAGATACTTTCTTTACCTCTTCCTTTCTGGATGCTTTTCCTCTATGATTAAAAGCAAGACAAGACTATCTGCTCTCATGACTTCTGCATTGTACCAGAAATGATCCAGCAGAGAGAGGAATGAAATAAATGATATCCAGATGGAGAAGTCTCCCCCTTCAGTCACTTTTCATGGCCCCTTTGTGCACCATACACCCCACATCTTGACTATATTTTATTTAGCCAGGCCTACAATGCCTGCTTCTATAATGAAAAAATAAATCAGACTTTTTGTTTCTTGCCATTATCTCCCAAACAAGAGAATGCACCAACCATTTATATAACATCAGCGTTGCAAATAACGTAGAAACGATCTAATATGTACAGGAGGGTGTGCGCAGAACAATTTTTGATGATTTGGGGAAAACACTGATGGTGTTCAGAAAAGAATAAAATGGAAGAGTTTACATTAGAGTTGCCTTTTCAAATTAGCAAGAATAATAGAAAGCTCGATAATCATTGTTGGGATAAATTGTATTTAATACCCGCAAAAATTGGTTCTTCTACCACATGACGGAAAAAGTATTTAAAGAAGGACAAAAGTCTGAATGATAACCGCTCAAACACAATAGAAGGCAGGATACCTAGCTGTCCCTTTGTACCCACAGGAGAGTGGTCCTGAATCACCACCCCACACACCCAAATCCACAGACGCTCAAGTCCCTTACACAAAACAGCATGATGATTACATATGTTTGTAGCACTGTTTGATGCTTATTGTGAGATATAAAGGGAGTGGAAACCTAGTCTGTGAGGTTTAGAAGTGAGAACTCTGGGAACTGATAAGGACTAGAGGTAATCATGGGGGTGAAGCCCCCACACTGAATACTGATGGATTTATAAGACTAGGGAGAAGAACGGCAGACCCTTAGATACACTCACGATATCTGATTTTTACCATGTGATGATCTGAACTACTGCAGGGTTCAGACAGCTAGAAGGCAATCACTCCTTGTCCTTCAACCAGAACCTCATCTAACCAAACCCATTTTCTTTATAAAGTTAGCCCCCTTCATGTATTTCACTGTAGTAATGAACAGACTGATGCAATCATGTTTTCAGGATTGCTGTAGCAGCTCTCAACAACACAGGCTCCAGAAAGCAAACGGGTACACTTCTCCCACAGCATCAACAGACACAGGAACCAAAACAGGTTTGTTCCTTAGACCACACACACACACACACACACACACACACACACACACACACACACAAACGTTTGTCGGTTAGGAGGAGTGTGAGGAATGGAAATGAATGAGGCAGGGATGAAGGAGGCTACAGCTGAAGCAGCTGGCATGCCAACAAAGGATGGAGGATGTTATTGAGAAAAAGGAGGGGAGCTGGAGAGCCCCCAAGCACAGAGGCTGGGGAAATGAAGGGACAAACTCAGAAAGGAATGTTATTTAAAATGTGTGCCCATCTGAGGAGCAGCACAAAAGAGCGGGGAGCCTGGGAGCGGGAGTCGAGAGGGGCTCTTTCAGAACGGGAGCAAACGGTATTGGGACTTCAATGGCAACAACCCATGTGCCAAATCGGTTTGTCCTTCACATGAAATCGCTGGTGTTCCAGAGTTACACGACAAAGAACCCGCACTTTCCAGGAGGGAGGAAGAAGGCATGGAGAGGCATCAAACAAACAAGGCTGGAAGCGGGGACAGGGGGCCGCCCTGGTGAGAGATGCACACCCCCATGAAGTGCTAGGGGGCAGGGAAGGGCCTGAGCTGCCAAGCTCCCTGTCTGGGAGATCTGTTTACGTTTTTCATGCCCAGACTTTGAGGGGTCCTTTTGGCAATGCTTCCTGAGGGCCGAGACCTCACACTTGGTGTCCCACTGTGCTCAGGCAGACAGTTCCGTCTGATGGTCTGTGGACTGAGGAGTTGTGAACTCTCTGGATTCTCTTTAAACCCAGGTTCCTTTAGTGTCTGTATTTGCTGGGGAACGCTTACAATAACTGAGTTCAGGAGTCAGGTGGTGGTGATGCATGCCTTTGATCCCAGCACTTGGGAGGCAGAGGCAGGCAGATCTCTGTTAGTTCGAGGCCAGCCTGGTCTACAAAGAGAAATCCTGTTTTGAAAAATAATAAATAAATAAAAAATAACTGAGCTCAAGAAGAATAAACTCAACTCTTTCAGGAAGTAATACTGTAAAAATCAGGATAATGACAATTTATAGGAATTATCCTTAGAAAAATGTGGTAATTGCTCAGAAGAAATGCAGTAGTTTTAAAGTTATTTGAGGCAGTTGTTTGCATACACCCTCATGCATAAGAACTTAGGGGTCATCCTGTAAAAGGAGATGGCGAGATGGTACACCCTGTGTATAGCTCTCTTCCCATACCCTAACTCACCAGGCATTGTCATACACAGCTATAATTCCAGTACCTGGGAAGCTGAGGCAGGAGGATCCTGAGTCTGAGAATCAGCTAGGCTATATCATGAGACCCTATATCACATATAATAAAAGAAAATGTTCAGTGAGAGTCCAATTTTTTCCCCTAAAAACTGAAGCAGGAATCAAGTGAGGAGGGAGAGGACAATCCTCTAATGATGCCTGAAGTCCCACAGCAAAGCTTGTCTCAGACACCTGAGCAGGTGGGGCCTCGCACTAAACCAATCAATCAACCAGCCAATCAAATCCAACCAGGGAGAAATGACAAAAATCTTGTTTCATGCTGGGTACACAGGAAGGCAGATAAAACCCATGAGCATGGATTGGCTTTCCAATCTAAACCTGACACCAAATTGAGGTCAAAAGGGAGTTTACAACGCATATTCATGACTGTGATTAAAACAGAGAACACAGACCAGGGAGGCCAAGTAAAAAGTTAGGAGATCCTATGAAGGCTGGAGGCTTGCTGGTAGAAAGGTGTGACCGAGCCAGGCAGGAAGGTGGACAGGAGAACATTAGGGAACAGGCAGAGACAAAAGAACAGACACTAGACACCAGGACACAGGGCACGCTGGTCCTGCTGGCATGTGACTGGGAAATCCCTTGACCTGATGTCAAGAGAAGAGAAAGGAACTTTGGGCAACAGTGGTCTCCCTAACCCATGGCAGGAGGAACCCTCATCTCAGGGAAAGTGGCCTCATGCAAGACGGTGTGGGTTTTCTAAGCAGGACTGAGCAGGAGAGCCTTTATGTGATTCACGACTCTGAATGAGCCCAGACAGCAAGCCACCTCAGATCCCAAATGTCGCTTCAGTGCACAGAGATGTGTTTCTTCATCAAAATGGTATGTTACCTTCGTGCAAAAGTCAGGAGAAATAATTTATCGCCCGAGAAGAATTTCTCACACGGACCTCTGGCTTCTCCATAAATAATCCCTGAGTGCTTGCAGGCCTGGCTCCTGGGACTCCTGTCCTTACTGTTGGTACTCAGCTTCTGCCTCAATGAGGAAATTGCCTATTCCAGTCTCACACAGGGAATTAAGGTCAGAACAATACAGTATTTTACAATCCGGTACAAGCTGCATTTATCCAGGGCTTTTCATGCGTGGCATCTTAAAGCTCCTTATTGCCCTGTTTTGTTTTTTTTTTTTTGTTTTTTTTTTCCTAAAAAAAAAAAAAAAAAAAAAAAAAAAAGGAAAAGAATTTAAAAGGGGAAACCTTCTAAAAACTCAAACCCCCACTGAACTAAATGAGCCATTGAGAGTGAATAGGACTTAACAGTGGCCTTCAGAATGGGAACAGAGGCCCCACTCCAATGGAACAAGAACAACAGAATCAAAGGAAATCACAGCACAGAGAGGGCTACACGGGGCCTGAAATGTACCCCTGGCCCTACGGGTTCTCAAGTCTGCTGTGGGCACACTGACCTTCGGATGAGAGTCAGGAACAAGAGTTTGGACTCCTCTTCCTCCATGATTCCGGGAGGGCAAGCAGAACCAAAAGGCCACCTTGTGGTCCCGAAGGTGCAGCTCCCAGCCTCACTAATGGCTCCCTCAGAGGTCAGAGGCATCAACTCTTCGGGAGCTAGAGTTACAGGTGGTTATAAGGCCTCTGACGTGTATGGGAATCGAACTAGGATCCTCTGCATTATGTGTTCTTAACTGCCAAACTATCCCTCCAGCATTCAAATTACTGTTTTTCTTAAAGACAGGTTTATAAATTTTGGCTTTTGTGCAAGTCTGACTTCTTCCTCTTAGAGATTTTAGGAGAAGAATGAATAGTGCTTGCAGGACATCATGAATACTGCTTGGCACACGCATGCTGGGTGCTCACTATCTGCAGATGTCTACATCAAGCTAAATAGTTCTGCTTCTAAAGCTATAGCATGGCTCTGGAGTTAACCTGAGGGTTTTCCTGGCCCCTCTTGTTCCATTCTTGAATCCTCTACTCCCATCCTGAGATTGTTCCATGTTCTATAACAGCTTGAACTAATAACTTCTGAAGACCATGTTCTTCTCCTGGGCCCCTGAAAATGGCAGTAGCCTGGGAGGATCCAGGACATATGAGTTGGGAGGCTTCATCACATCCTGATGACAGGCAGCTGTGTGGCTTGTGTGAAGTGTTTACACCTCTGCTCCTTGGCTCCACCCTCTGTAAAATAAGTGTATTCAATGAAGTAGTACCTAAGTTCCTCACAGTTCCAACATACATGTTTTTTTTTTTGTTTTAATTACATTTTTTCATAGAATATATTTTGAGTATATATGTATATATATAATGTCGTCATTATTTTTCGGTGATTCCATTCATTTATGTATCTGTTTAAGGAAGCTTCTACAATAGTAGGTTTCCATATGATGTTGCAAACGGCCCTTGGTGTTAGCGGTACCTCCTCATATTCACTCCTTTACCCTCCTCTCCCATCCTTCTCCCTATTTAATTCTCCTATTCTAGTTTCCTCTTTATCTCTCCATAACACTAGACTCTATTTCTCCTTCTTTGGGGGAGCCTCTCCACCTCTCTGGTCCATTTATAAGGTACCTAGCCTCTGTGGTTATTTGGGTTGTAGCACATATCAAAAGCTTAAAAGCTTAAATCCACATATAAGATAAAACATACAATATTTGCCTTTTGGGGGTCTGGGTTACCTCACTCAGGATGATTTTTCTTATTCCATCCATTTACCTATAAATTTCAGTTTCTTAACAGCTGAGTGATAAATATTCCTTTGTGTAAGTGTACCATGTTTTCATCATGCATTCATCAGTTGATTGACATGTAGTCTGTTTCTAATTTGGAGATATTCTGAATAGAGCAACAATGAACATGGATGACCTGTATCTCTGTAGTAGGATGCAGAGTGCTTTGGGTATATTACTAAGAGCGATATAGCTGTATCTTGAGGCAGATTGATGTCCAGCTTTCTGAGGAAAGTTCACACCGATTTCCACAGGACCTGTGTTAGTTTTCACTCTGACCATCAGTGAATAAATGTTCCCATTTCCTTGAATCCTTACCAGGCTACACTGTCATTTGTCTTATTGATCTTCGTCATCCTGACTGGTGTAAGATGAAATCTCAGTTATTTTAATTTGCATTTCCCTAAGAGCTAAAGATGTTGAACATTTATTCAAATCTTTCTCAGCCAGTTGTGCTTCATCTTTGGAGAACTCTCTGTTTAGATCTCCACCCCATTTAAACATTGGGTTATCTTCTTGATGTTCAATTTCTTTAGTTCTTTGTGTATTATAGATACTAACCCTCTATCAGGTGTATAATTGGTAAAAATCTTTCCCCATTCTTTAGCCTGTCACTTTGTCCAATTAACAGTGTCCCTTGCCTTACAGAAGCTTTCCAGTTTCATGAGGTCCCATTTATTATTTGTTGATTTCTCTTCTATCAGATTCAGGGTATCTGGTCTTACTTATGTGGAGGTCCTTGATCCATTTGGAGCTGAGTTTTGTCCCCAGTGACAAATATGGATTTATTTGCATTATTCTACATGCGGTCATCCAGGTTGACTGGCACCATTTGCTGAAGATGTAATCTTCTCTCTAGTGTGCATTTTCTGTGTCTTCATCATAGGTGTGTGGATTTATTTCTGGATGTTCAATTCAATTCCATTGATCGTGTTTTTATGCCAATACCATGCTGTTTTTATTACTATAGCTTTGTAATACAACTTGAAATTTGAGTTTGTGATAACTCTGGCATTTCTTTTATTGTTTGTGATATTATTTTGTCTGAGGTTTTGTCTTTTTGGTGTGTGTGTGTGTGTGTGTGTGTGTGTGTGTGTGTTGCTATATGAAGTTGAAGTTTGCTTTTTCAATTTCTGTGAAAAACTGTGTTGAAATTTTTGTGGGTTTTGCATTTAATCTGTAGATAAAAGTTTCCATTGGTGGCCATTTTCACAGCATCAGTCCTACTGATCTGTAAGCATGGGTCATCTTCTTAAATTTGCTTCTTCAATATCTTAAAGTTTTTATTCTAAAACTTACTTCTTGGTTACAGTTATTTCAAGATAATTTTTTGAGGCTATTGTGAAAGGTACTGGTTCCCTCATTTGTTACTCTGTATGTTTGACATTCACATATAGGAAGGCTACTATATTTTATTTAATATTTTTTATTCTGCTACTTTTGCTGAAGGTTTTTTTTTATCAGCTGTAGAAGTTTTCTGGTCAAGTTTTGGGGTCTTTTATATATTAAAAAAAAAACCTTCAAATACAGATACTCTGACTTCTTCCTTTCCTGTTTGTATCCCTTTGATCTCCTTCAGTTGCCTTATTCTACCTCCTACTTCATGCAGTGTATTGAGTAGGAATGGAAAGGGTGGGCATCCTTGTCTTGTTCCTGATTTTGGTGGACATGCTTTGAATATCTCTCTGTTTAGGTTGTTGTTGGCTGTAAGCTTGCTGTAAATTGCCTTTCTTATGTTAAGGTATATCCCTTGTATCCTTAGTCTCTCCAGGACTTATATCATAAAGGGATGTTGAGTTTTGTCAAAGGGCTTTTCTGCAGCTAATGAGATGATCATGTGATTTTTGTCTTTCAGTTTGTTTATGTGGTTATGTTTCTTGATTTACCTATATTGAACTATCCTTGCATCTTTGGGATAAAGCCAGCTTTCTCAAGGTGGGTGATATTTTTGTGTGCAATTGGATTCTGTTTATAAGTATTTTTGCATCTATGTTCATAAGGAATGTTAGTCTACAACTCTCTCTCTCTCTCTCTCTCTCTCTCTCTCTCTCTCTCTCTCTCTCTGCTGGGTCTTTGTGTAGTTTTGGTATCAGGGTAATAGTGGCTTTGTAAAAATAACTAGAAGATGTTATTTCAGTTTCTAATTTGTGAATGATTGGAAGAATATTGGCATTAATTCTTCTTTGAAGGTTTTATAGAGTTCTTTGCTGGATCTGTCTGGTTCTGGGCTTGATTTTTGGTTGGGAGATTTTTAATAATTGTTGCTATTTCACTTGGGGATATACGTCTGTTTAAACTACTGATTTGACCTTGATTTAACTTTGGTCAGTCGCATATACCAAGAACTTCATCCATTTCTTTTAGGTTTTTTCACTTTGGTGAAAAATAGATTTTAAAGCCTGTCCTTAGGATTTTCTGAATTTGCTGGATGCCTATAATAATGTCTCCCTTCCTCATCTCTAATTTTATTAATTTGGATAAATTCTCTCTTCATCTTTGTTCAATTTGTCTAAGGGTTTATAAATCCTGTTGATATTCTCAAAGAACCAACTTTACATTTTATTGATTTTCTTTTCATATTGATTTTGTTGTTTGTATTTCATCGATTTCAGCCCTGAGTGACTTTTCTCTTCCCTTCTACTTTTTGGGGGTGTTGTTTCTTCCTCTTTTTCTAGAGCTTTCCAGTGTGTCATTAACTTACTAACATGATATCACTCCATTGTGTATTTTGTTTGTCTGGTTGATTGGTTTTGTTTTGTTTTTGTTTTTTTAATTTAGGCAGGTAGTGCTATGAATTTGCCTCTTAAAACTGCCTTCATGTGTCCCATAGGTTTGGGTATGTTGTGTTTTCATTTCCATTCAATTGTAAAAGTTTTTAATTTCCTTCTTTTTAATTTCTTTCTAGTTTTAATTTCCTTCTAGTTTCTGTCAACCTATCTGTCATTCAGTAGTGAGTTATTCGGTTCCCATGAATTTGTCAACTTTCTGTTGTTTGTGTAGTTGTTAATATCCAGTTTTAATCCGAAGTGGTCAGATAGGATGCAGAGTGTTATTTCAGTTTTCTTATATCTGTTGAGATTTGTTTTGTGTCCTAATAGGCAGCCAGTTTTGGAGAAAGTTCCATGAGCTACTAAGGAGAAAGTATATTCTTTAGAGTTTGGGTGGAATGCTCTGTAGATGTCTGCTAGGTTCATTTGATTTGTGATGTTATTTAACTCCATTTCACAGTTCAGTTTGTGTCTGGAGCACCTACTTATTGATGAGAGAAGGGTAATCAAGTTACCCATTAACACTGTATGGGGGACAATATGTGATTTTAGTTATAGTAGTGTTTCTTTTCTGAACTTGGGATTCCTTGTGCTTGGTACATGGATATTCAGACTTGTTATAGCCTCTTGAATTTTTCATTTAATGAGTATGTAGTTTATCTCTTCTGATTAGTTTTGTTTGGGTTTTCTTTAGTGATTCTATTTCTTTATCAAATTCTACTTTCATGTCTTGAACTGTTTTCCTTATTTCATCCAGCAATTTGTGTTTTTATGGTCTTCATGAAGGCATTTATTCATATCCCCTTTAAAGTCCTTGCACATATTTGCAATTGCTATTTTGAAGTCCTTGTCTTGTTTTTCTACTACCTTGCTTTCCTTGGGGCCTATTGCAGAAGGGTTGTAAGCTTAGAAAGGAGCTATATTGTCTTGGCTGTTCATGTTTGTGGGGAGAGGGAGAAGAGGAGAGACAGGGGAAGAAGGGGAGGGAGGGAGAGAGTGCATTCTGGGATCTAAGCATCTGAAGTGATTGTGTTTGAAGTGTTTCTTGGTGTAGATATCTGGTCTTGTCTTTATTGGTTGGATCTTCTATTACTTGGTTGGTGTTGTCCACTTTGGGTCCTAGGAAACTGTAGTGGCTGTGGGGTCCCTGGTAGAAAGTGTTTCGGTGGGTGATACAAGCAGTAGACATAGGCTAGAAAAGAAGACTGAGAAGGACTGAGGGAAAGATCTGGGGGGACCCTGGATCAGCACTAAGAAGTGAAGTCCCCAAAGAATGGAGATAGAGTGGGATCAAATGCTCCCACAGGTAGGCTGCAGTGGACTAGGAGTTAAGATTGAAGAGTACATTCATGTTTTGTGAAAGATCCCATACATTGCTATCCAACTCCGCTGGAGCATTGTAACAGCAATGTTCTTTTAACTTCTCAGCCCTTCACTTTTAAACATAGGCACTGTTTCCTCCACCCTACCAGTACTAAGATGCGATGCTGAGCTCGGAAAACAGAGACAAAGAAAGAGAACACACACATAACCAGATCACATGTACCCAGATCATACATGGTCTGTTGAGAATACATTCATAGTAGCTGTAAAACTAATCCAGTCGTGGGAAGGCAGTGGAAGCCACTTGTTCTAAGAAGCTTCAGTCTCAGGGGTGACTTATTCCTAGAAGCCCTCACAGCTAATGGTAGACAGGGATAATGGTAGGGAAGATGTAAAAAGTATGGAAATTGGAGTAGGTGAGATGTTGCAAATACTGAATACATCCCCTGCAACTTGTGTGCCTACCACCCTGACTTCCAACTGCCAATACTCACCCTTGGCTAAAGGGTTTGGAGGTCCACAGAGCCCACTCTGCCTGCAAATATGGCAGTCGGTATTGTTAATGACTCTAGAAACTGTCCTTGACCAAAGTCTACTGGGAACTCAAGGGTAAGCTCCCATGGCCTCTGACCTCTTACACTCTGATAGGGTAAAGGTGAAATGCTGCTCCTCATGGTTCCCAGAACTATGGTGCAGACTATGTCCCCATTGCCAAAAGTGGGCATTCGCTGCATAAGCACTTCCTGTTGGCTGCGGTCACTATCCTGTCCACTTCCTCACTTTCTTAGTGGAGTTTTCTAGAATCACTTCTCCAACTATTTTCCCTCAAATGTGTATTTTCAAAGGCTACTTCTAGGGGTTGGGGGTGAGGGCAAACTAAGATGACCAGTTCTGCTTCTAAAGAGAAAGCTTTGTTCTAGAGTTACATAGGTGTTCAATCAGAAGCTCATTCATTCATTCGTTCAACAAAAACACGCTGTGCTCCCACAGGAACAGGCACTGAACTATGCCTGGAAAGACTACGTATACCCGTGTGTCCTGGGAGCATTTACCTGTGAATGCTCTAGGGTGAGTGGAGCTGACTGTATGACGCAAAGCATTATGGGACCACTGTGGTGCCAACCTTTGTTAGGCATAGCAAAGTCCAGATGCGGTGGCCAAGTATCCGCAGATGAAAGGCCTCGTTCTAAGAAGCTTCTTGTCTGACACTCACTATTTTCCCCAGCTCGGCAGCACAAAAGGCTCTTTATGATGAGAGGCATCAGAGGGTAGTCCTGGCAAGTTCTGCTCAGGGAAATGAGAAGCTGGAATAAAGAGCCAGGCTGAGCCCTTTGTGTTTTTCCAGGTGTCTGTTCCCATCAGAGGCACTTCCAGGGTCTGACCTGCTGTGGGGATTCATTCAGGCCTTTGAAGCCTGCAACCCTTCTGGCCATTAATCCTGCCCAGCAGCCTAGGAAGGGATGTTGCTACAAGGATGGGCCTCTGCATATTTCAGAGAGCAGCATACCTCTGCCGAGGCAAAGGGAAGTTTACAGACTGCACTGTGCTATCGGTGGGGGGGGGGGGGGGGGCAAGGAGAACCCACAGATTCTTAAAAAATAAATCAAAATATAGATGACAGGGCTGCAGAGTTGAAGAATAGTATTCAAGCATCTGAATAAATGGTGTGCCCGGAACCATTCACATGCCTGTCACTTTCCAGGAGGCCCCCAAGGTAGGAGAGGGTCTTGCACCATGTTGCATGGAAGAGGGACCTCTACTTCCTTCCCTGCAATCTCTGGATGCTGACAGAGGACCTATTTGCACTATTTGCATGGGAACTTGCCAAATCTAATTCTAGAATTTCTTTATACTGACACAAACCAAACCACTACACTCAAGTGTTAATTTCAATAGATATTGGTTAGTTACCAGGCTAATGATCTGAGTTAAATGTTAATGACATATTGCCTTCAGATCAAATAATAAAGATGGTCATTTGAGCCTAGTTGAATTTTTTAAAGATGTTTTTATTTTATTTTTTATGGGTATGGGTGTTTTGTCTGCATTTATGCACCAAATGCATGCAGTGCCTGTGGAAGACAGAAGGGGTCATAAGATCCTCTGGAACTGGAGTCACAGGTGGTTTCAAGCACCATGTGGTTCTGGGAATCAAACCTGGGTCCTCTGGAACAGTAATTTTAACTGTTGAGCCATCTTTCCTGCCCTTAATTCAATTTTTGTCTGCCTTTGAGTGTACGTTAAATCCAGGTCCAGTGAGGAAAAGCAGCCCTTTCCTCTTCCAACACAATTCCCCATCTCCTTTCATATCACATCTATGGAGCAATACATATATGGCCCATAGCTCATTTTAAATTTAGATTCTGAATATGATAGAAAATGTGGTATTTCCTTCTACGTTCAGCTTTTTTCTGTTGTTTAACATAATGAACTCTAGTTCCAACCTTTTTCCTACACATGACATTTCATTTTTCTCTTTTAAAGTCGGTATATAAAGTAGGGGATTCAGAATGTCATTTTCTACATATATGCCATTATACTTTGTTCTTATCTGTCTCCCTAAGGTTCTCCCTCATTCCCTAGGGCTCTAGGGGTAGTTGCAGGAAGGGGAATGCAGGACAGGTGTGATCAACATACAATGTACTCATGGATGGCATCTTCAAAGATTAAATATAAATGTTTTAATTTCATAATTTTATACAAAAAATACTATTTCCGGCTGGGCGGTGGTGGTGCAGGCCTTTAATCCCAGTACCCAGGAGGCAGAGCTAGGCAGATCTCTGAGTTTGAGGCCAGCCTGGTCTACAGAGTGAGATCCAGGACAGGCACCAAAACTACACAGAGAAACCCTGTCTTAAAAAAGAAAACGAACAAACAAACAAACAAAAAAAAAAAAACCAACCTATTTCCAAGCATCAACTATTGTGGATTATAAGACTTTCTTTCAAGTCAGAGTATTTAGCTGTATCTTTGTACCTTGTGTCTCAGGCACTCTCTTCCCCTGCCTGTGTGGTTCCTTCAACCAATCATGGCCACTGTGTCATAGGCAGGCCCAGGAGCAAACTGAGGCAAAGTTGCCATGGCAGTCTCCTGTTTAAATGCTGAGCTCCACGGGCTGGGATTCAGCTTATCGCCCTCTCTTTTAGGCAGACAGACGATGAGCTTCTTAAAGAAAACTGGAAGGAAATTTTCAGTCACATTAATTTTCAGTCTCTGGACTCAGGACGACGAGGCACGGCTCAGTGGGCTGGTATCAAATTTGTCTTTAATGACTCTTATCCGACATTCCTATCTTATTACAGGCCGCTGCAGAAGAACCCACAATCCCAAATGTGCCTTCAAGAGCACGGGAGGATTAAATAATGCATGAAAGATTTCCTCACTGGTCTGTCAGCCTTCAATTTTGGAACATGCAGAGCATGACTCAGAGTCTCAGGAGCCGCAGGAGCATTGAGCGGTGTCGTCGACTTTCTGGATATAATTTTTTAACAGAAAATCCATTTCGGGCATAATAACTTTTACTTTCATTTTACCGTATTTTACAGACTAGAGCTGCATGGATCAAAACTGAAGCAACTGGTCACATACGGCTATTGAATAGTGAAAATGTGGCTAGTTTGAATCCAGATGTGCAGTTTGTATAAAACAATGCACCAAATCTTGAAGACTTCATATAAAAGAAAGAATAAAAATTGTTCATTAATATTTTTACTTAATGTATATTGAGGTAATGATGTTTTGCATCAATGGGGGTTACAGAAAAATATATTTTTGAGCTAAATTTCATCTGATCTTTTGACTTTTTAACTTAGCTACTACAGTGCTTAAGATTTGTGTATATGGTTCACACAAGTGGCTTACATTATTTACAATATTTTATTTCTTGTTAATGTTAGAGAGAACATTTCTCTCTCAAGAACTGGAAGGGACTTGGAGAATTTATCCACACGCATGTTAAGAAGGAGCCACAGTTTCATGGGCATGGATAGAAGACATGAGACTCCTGAGTGAAAGATGCGGGAGCGTTTGCCACTCATAGTTAACGCCGTTACAGGGTTGCAGGATGTTCACATCAATTCATACACCCCAGGAACCAGCAGGCTCGATGGCGCATGTGTGCTATGCAGTCCTAACAGGAAAGGAACTCCAAACTTGGAGAAACTGATACTTTCATAAGTGCAGTGCATGCACTTCCCTACTCTACTGTCTCCATCTCCAAGCACTGTTAAGTACTAAGCATCCTTGAGAAGATGATCCAGGATGCAGGACTGTCAGTGCACAGCTTACACTATGTACAAGGATCTAAGAGACCCTGTAGAATTGTTTACTGACTCTCTCTATAATCCTCCTTGCCCCATACATTTCTTTTCAACGTGGTATTTTTCTAAAGACCAACTCAGTATATATGGCTCAGAAGTCAACATTCACCCTTAACTCACTGATTTCGAAAGAACAAATGGCTTCTTTATTGAATTATGTACCATAATGTTTCTTAAGCCTGCTCCCTTCCTGTTGTAAAGAACATTACTTTCTGGGACTCACTACAGTCAAATTTGACTTCCTGTACCTTTGACACTGTTGAAGAAAAGTAAGACAGATCAGAAAATGCAATTAAAAATGGAGATTTCCCTGACATGGACATTTATGAAACATTTAGAAGTCCGGGCCCCTTAAAAACAGTTGCTTTACTAAAAGATTGTAGACCTGCTTAAAACCCTGACTCCAGGCTTCCAGTTCCCATGACAGCATACAGGTCTAAACAGGCTCTGCCTTGCACCCTGGAATTTTATTCCTTCAAAGCATTTTACAAACATCAAGTAATTGATTTTAACAAGACAGTGGTGAACTTGATCATTAAGCACTATTATCCAAGTCTGACTGGCATAAATCACTGGCCTGAGGCCTCAGCAGTCAGTGTTAAAAGGGAGAAGTGGATCTCGAAAATTAGGCTTCCACCCTATATTAATATCCTTGGACCAAGTCTATTTTTGTGTTCAAAAGCATTTTGTTCTGTTGTCTTAAATGCACCCAATAAGATCTCTCCCTGTGATACTATATTCTGTCCTGGTGCTTACAGATAACTTGTTTCAATTATTTTAAAATCATCACTGCAGCTCTGCATCTATCCTTGAAGGGGTTGATTCTACGACTTATGTAATCACCCATATCTGCTGATACATAGTATTTATATAACTTCAATACACCCTCCTGTATACATGAATCATCTTTAAATTACTTATAATGCCTAATATGGTGCCAATTCTTTATAAACAGTTGTTAAATGGTGTTGTTTGGAATATTGACAAGAAAAAAATATCTATCCGTGTTCTGTGTGATGCAATTATTTAGCCTTGGGATAGTTTTCATAAGATCTACACCTGCAGAACCCACTGATGCAGAATTTATTGTTAATTATTTGCATTCATTTTAGTAGGTAACAGATGCATAGATGAAAGAAAAAAGAGAAGATGGATTTTCAGCAAAAAAAAAAAAAACCACTATGCTCTATGTTTCTCTGTCACACATCACTTAATTCTCCTCCTCCGTTAATCTCTTGTGAATATTTCCATAAACAAGCCATGCACATATAAGAATGCCCCTTAAATTACGCAATTAGTATGTAACCTGTGCATCTGTTTCTACATCTTTCTTTTCTCACTCTCTAATCTTAATAAATTATTCCATATCAGTAGTGGCTCATTCTTTTAACTACATTGCATTATACTTAGTCAGTTCTGGAGGACATATAGGTGGTTTCCACTGCTGGCTATTTTCAGCATAGCCTATTTAGACAAAACTTACCCATGATTGTTTTCTGTCAGGCTCCCCAGGGGATATCCTCACACTTAGGGAACTTCTTTGAATGTGAAATGTTCCTCACAGGCTCATGTGTTGATAATTGGTCCCTATCTGGTATTGCTATTTGAAGACACCGTAGGAACTTTAGGAGATAGTTTTAGTAGGGAAGTAGGCCACTAGGGACATAGTTGAAGGTTATGACTGGTCCCTTTCTTGCTTTCTCTGCTCCCTAACTGCCATGAAGTAAGTCGCCTCTGCCACATGCTCCTCCCACATCACCAATCTAGAATCAGTGGAACCATGAGCTGTGAACTAAGCCACCTGAAGCCATGAACCAGACATCTTCCCTTTCAGCTGTTTCCTCGGGAATTTATCCCAGTGACACAAGAGTAATATGTAAGAGCATTGTGAAACCCGAAGAAGAGTGATGTGATGTTACTAACGCGGAGGGTGTTGATGGACAAGGAAAAAAAGAGATCCAGCCATAAACATGCAGGGAAGTTAGGAGTCTCTCCAGTGTTCTAACAGAGGCAGGAAGCTTTTGGGAAGGCATGCCTGTGGTCCCTACGCCAACCTACCACAAAGTGACGACACCCCATCAAGGTAGTGCCATTGAGACTTCATTCCTGTTGGATGACCATATCCTTCTGCTCTTTTTGAGAACCACACAGAAGCCATCCAGAGTCTGCCAGCTGTTAGGTACCATGAAGCATTTATTTAACTTATTATTAGTCATCAAACCCACATTGAAACTATACTTTCTGATCAAAGACCCTGGGATATATCCAAAACAAACAAACAAACTGACAAAAAAAAAAAAAACCCTCAAGAATGAAGCAAATTAAAGACCATGGGTCTGACTACTGTTCCTACGGGTAGAGAGCCCGTCCTGTGGGACAATGGCGCTAGGACGAGGAATTACTCCACTTAGGCATGGATTCAGAGTGAACTGCAGGGTCAGGCAAATACCTGTGGCTCTCCAGCACTCCTCAGGAGGTGCGCTGTACAAAGAACCTAGGGCAGCAGAAATCCATTTGACCCTGAAAGACTGAAGAGTAATTAGACCATCCAGAGTACTCAATCACAACAAGGCACAATCCTCCTGGATAACTGACATTTTCAAACGCAATAATAACCCACAGACAGAAGTTATAAATTCAGTAACACAACTCTAATAAACACTATCATCAGAAATAACTACTGTGGGGCTAGAGGTGTATCTCAGTGGTAGAGCACATGCTTAGCATGCACAAGGTCTTGTCTTCAATCAATCCCCAGAATAAAACAAAACAAAACAAACAACAACAACAATAAAAGACCCTCTATTTATAACACAGCATGAATATTTCCAAGCAGTTAAACAGTGGCATAAACTTGAAACCTGTCAAATCTCATCATCATTTTTATTTTAATCCAATTAAGTAAATACAACAAATACCTCCTTAGAAGCTGTTATGGAGAAGGGCCTGTAGTAGAGCCAGAAAAAAAAAATAGCAAGAACTTTCCTCACCCATAAAAATCTTACAGGAGAAGTGGAAGGTGATTGGCTTCCATGCTACAGAGAAAACAGCTGTTTTATTTAGGATCCCGCCAGAAGTCGACTCTGAAACAGAGGTTCGGGAGCAAGCAGTGAGCCATGAAATAGACAGTGATGCAGAAGTGAGACAGGAAAAGGAAAGAGCAAATAAAGGTGTTTTCAAGGCAGGTGCCACTGTGGGCACCAAGCTTATTACCACTGAGGAGCTACATTAAACATGCTCAGGGCTGTCCCGTCTGAAGGGCAAAGAGGTACTTTGTGTACCTTGTTTGCGTTGGCTGACAGCTGCTCCTGGCTTGTGTTAGCCGCCTCCTATTTTCAACTTACTGTTTCAAAAAAAATGAAAGAAATTCACAGTAGCTGGAAGCTGTGAACTGAGGAAAAGGGTGAGGCGACCTGGGAGATACACAAGTCAGGTCTGATGCTATTTTAATAATTCAGCAGAGATGCTAATAAAATATATGAGAGAGAAAAAGGAGGGTTTAACTCTTGTCACAGCTCGGGGCTTTTGATCTCGATCCAAGTATAATAAACATTTGTCATAGTTATTTGGCACTTCTAATATATGATATCTTTCTTGTTTACAGGAACTTTGTAAGTCTGCGTCTCCTCCAGATGAAAGGCAAAAAGTGTGCTCTCCAGCTTTCTGTACACCTGTGGAGTAGATGGTTGACCTTGGTTCTGCCTGTCAGATCTGCCCTTGTAAAGCTTGACTTGATGTCTATGAGGTAAATGAATCAAGTAACTATTGGCTTAGCTTTGGGGAGATAGCCACCACCCACCCTCCAGTACAGCAGCAAGGAAGAGTCTAGTGCCTCCTAGTGTCAGAAATGGGAAGTGTGCAGTCTGTGTGCAGGAAGTTTGAGTGCTGTCTGATGTAGATCAGAACTGTGGAGCAGCCTTCAAGTTACAAAAGAAAGTGTCTGTGTAATGCTCAATACCCTTTATAAATTACTTGTCTGCAAAAGCAGGTGAGTATAGTTCTGTGTTTTGTTTTGCTTTTGCTTTTGGTTTTTGGTTTTGTTTGTTTGTTTGTTTGTTTTTGCTCCAGGGAACCCTGGCGTCATGGAGAAAAGGAGCAGAAAGGCGAGGGAAAAGGGGATAGCTATAGTTAGACAATCCCAACAAGGAATTCTAAGGCCCAGAGTTAGGACAAGGACAGACAGGAAGGAAGAGAAGCCCCAGAGAGTTCTCAGTAATATTTGCTGGTGGATGTGGCTGAGGAAGAAGGGAATTCATCACTAAGAACTGGATGGTGCCCTCGGGTTCCTGGTAGGGAGGAACGCCATTCAACAGCAAGCACACTTTGAGGAAGTGAGCTTGCGTCTCCGTTGGCTGCTAGCTGTGGTAAAGAAGAGAAAGCGGTGAGAGGGTGTCTTGTAGTTTCACTGTGGGTGGGATTGATAAACGACGATAGTACCGTATCTTTGTTTATCTTTGAAGATAGGAATAACAAAACTTACTTGTTCTGCTCTGATCTGCTTCAGACAGCTGGCGACAACAGAGTATGTTAGTCAGCCATCACAAAGTCCATGTACCAGAGGAACATGTAAGTTACACAAATAAAGAAAAAGGTAGATTTTTTAAATTGTTTGGACAAAGAGTAAAGGTAAGCAAAATGTATCTAAAGTTATACTTGGATAGAAACAAAAACATTAAGTCTGGGCCACAAAGTGACCCGGGGTCTATTTCCTTAGTAACAACAAAGTTAGGGTAGATGTCCATGCTGAGTGCAGACACTTCTCTGAAGTGCTGCACCTGAGCTGGAAACCTGTCCCTTCCCTGTGGCAAAGTGACTTGGGTCCTCCAGATAACAGTGCAATGCTGTGTTCTTAACCAATCTCGGTCCAGGAAAGTTTCTCAGTGAGTGGGCAGTAGATATCACTCACTATATAAAGTTGAAATGTATCCTTAGGAGAAACAGTGTTTCCAGGTAACTCCACAATCAGTTCTAGCTGAATCTTCCTTACAGTCAGATGAAGAGCTAGGATTTTTTTTTTTTTTATCCCACAAGTTTGTTTTTATCTACCGAGTCTCTCCTTTTGACCAAAAAACAGTAAGACCAGCCTGCTGGACATTATTTCATGAAGCTATATCTTCACTATTGCTCAAGTTCTACTGACTAGGTGGCTATCTGGACAGGTGGATGAAATCTAGCCCTTTATATGTTCTCCTGGTTAGGATAAGCTATTAAACACTTGATTTGGCAAAGACTTCGAAGTTCCATGTAAGACTTTGTCAACTGCATCTTTAAACAGTGTGATATATCAATAGGAAAAGAAATGGTTACTCCAAGATCATAAAATACTTGACCTAGACACTGAGGCTATCATAATAATATATATGTATATATATATGTGTGTGTGTACATATATACATATATACACACATAGAGAGAGAGATATTCATGTGTGTTCATGTACAAATTGGCATCATAAATAATCAATAAACTGCTGCGATCATACAAGCAATATGTTCTGGGAGGATTTTGTTCACATTTGAACATTTACTTTCAACTATAATTATTACGCGTGTAAATTGGAATGAAATTTCTTTGTGCACTTCACATTTTGAAATTCTACTAGCAAGCTGGAGATACAGATGAGTGGGTAAGAGCACTTGCTATGGAAACCTGGGGACCTGAGTTCAAATCTTAGTACCCACATAAAAAGCCAGGTGTGGTTGGGCTTGTTGGCTACCAGTCTACCTCAAGGTTGAGTGAAAGACTCTGTCTCAAGAGACTATGAGCGTAAGATCAGGACACTGTACACACTTCTATGGCTTCCACACATGCTCATTTGAACACAGATGCACGCATACACACACACACACACACACACACACACACACACACACACACATCTTACTAGTCATTGAAATTAAATGCTTATTTTTCCAAACATAAAATGCATCAATAATAGTGTGGTTGAGTATATACACTCACCAAGGTAGACATGGTCAATCAATACTCTTCATTCTGTTTATTATGTTTATTTATGCCTCACTTTTAAGTTTTTTAATGTAAAAGAAGTAAAGAGTACCACTGGGGATAAATTTCTTGCTTAAGGTTATACAGCAAAACTTCAACAAAATTATCATTGTATGAGTAATTGTGAAAATAGTGGAAGTTGTTTACTCTTTAGATTTGTGAAAGCAATGACATTAACAATCAAAAGCTTCCACACCAAGTAATGAAACAGATTGGTGAGACACTTGATTCTAAGAAAGAGTGTGACAGCTTCTTACAATATTGGCATGTACTTGAACTCAAGTTGTCCAACTCCACAGCCTGCGTTCACCTCTAAGATATATTAAATAAACATGAAAATGTGTGATGGAGGGCCCAGTTGCTAGTATTTTACATGGAGTTAGTCGTTTGGAAAGGCTGACTTGCCAGTGTAATGGGCATAAAATATTTCAAACACGCTAGAAGAACCAAGAAGCTTAAAGAGACCTCATATTCAGTGAAGAACATCTAAACAAGCTTGACCTTCCTCAGGGCTTTCATGGTCCTCAGAGGAAGAGGTAGCTGAGAAGAGAGGGGGGGTGCTCTTAAATATTTGAAGCTTCCCCAAATGCCAAATCAAGAAACACCATCCCCAGCCCAGGAGCACCACTGCCCCCCAGCCCAGGAGCACCACTGC
>CABHPQ010162121.1:0-11794 GCA_902168405.1 Peromyscus aztecus | reverse complement strand
GTGTGTGTGTGTGTGTGTGTGTGTGTGTGTGTGTGTGTGTGTGTGTGGTTTAAATAGAGTGATACCATCTGAGGTGATAATGTTTTCACCGAGAGCCATAGACTATCTAACAACAACCCAGGTCCCAGAAATAGGAAATCTCCCCTTGTATTGTTGGTCAGGGCGTCCCTGGAGAATTTTAAAACAATATAGGCACTGCTGCCGCCTTTGGTTGCTCTAAGAACCTGAAGGTAACCCTATTGCTGAAGACACCACACACTTCAGTCACAGGACGTGAAGAAATCGATTTGGAACTGACCTGGAAGCCTTGTCCTAGGGGACTACATCTCATAATAAGGTGCTATGTAAGGTGACAAGGGAGAAAAGCAGTCAGTCCTCCTGCCCAGCTGCAAAGCCTATCAGCCACAATAAGGACCAGCACAGCAAGTCATCCTCAAGAGTGCAATAGCGACACTTTTGTCTAGGGGGTAACCAACAGTTGTCTAATTGGACTGAAGGTCTGCTCAACAAAAGGGAGGCCATGTCTGATGCTATAAACCTAGCCAGCTACACACAGCTGCTGAGGCCATGGAACCAGAGGAGAAGCTACTACAGCCACTGTCCTAAGCCAGTATCATCTCTTCCTGTACTCTAAATCCTGATCTTTATACTTTTACATCTTTGCTCTTTCTCTGTATTCTAAATCCTGTATCTTTACTTTTATTTACTCTAAATGCTTAACCCTCATCACCCCTCATCAAAGAAGCTTGTTTTTTGCACCAACGAGAGTTTAGTTTTGTTTAAAGAAACTTTGTAGTTTCCAAACTGACAACCAATTTGAAGAACTTTTAGAGCACAGGCCAAAATGAGGGCAATAAATTCTTGGAAAGGCGTTCTTTTGGGTACACACAAAACCCCTCATTAATTCCACCCCTGGGATTCCAGAGTTAGACGTGAGAAACTGTTCCACACACCACAAAAAATGACTGCCTGGAGACACTCTTTCCAGTTCAACCCTAAGCTTACCCCAACCCTTGCTGTCTCTGCTCGGGTGTGATGGGGTAGCCAGTTGATGGATACTGTTAAGCTGTATTTGAAGGAAAGCTACTTCTCTCAAAAGTTACTCCTTAAATAAAAACACTCTGTGGTTTTTGAATTCTGCTCTAAGATGTCCACATGTACAAGAAACATGGCTTCAACTTCCAAGAACTGAAGAAAAACAATATGACAAGGTTTTGTGTGTTTAAAAAATGAAAACAAGCAGAAATAACAGTAAATAAATCCTAGAATACAAAATCAAACTTATTCAAACAAATTCACATAAAACTGCATCAAACTTGAAAAATAGTAACATGGAAGGAAGAATAATTCCAAGCAACTTCTGAATAGAATGTTCTGTATGTGTATGCACACACACATACACACACACACACACACACACACACACACACACACACAAACACACACACTACACACATAAAAAAATGGCCATTTTTCAAGACAAGAAAAATGGCAACTAAGTATTAAACATCACTCACTAAGTCATTTATCAGTAGTCAGATATTATTGTCATTTTGAGACTATTTCATATGTAATAGGGGGTAGGCGCTTGGTCCTGCCTCAACTGAATTACCAGGCTTTGCTGACTCCCCATGGGAGGCCTTGCCCTTTTGGAGGAGAGAATGGGGTGGGGGGGAGGGAAGCGGGAGAAGGGATGAGAGGGGATCGGTGGTTGGTATGTAAAATTGATTAAAAAAAACCTTTAAATAAATAAATAAATGGAAAAAAAGAGAAATTCTGCTATTGCACAGGAGAGATAATAAAGACAACATGGTATACATTTCAGAAAGCGACGAAGAGCATTTTAAATGTCTCCACCATGAAGAAAGAAGAAATGTTTGAGGACACAAATATGTCAGCCGATTTAAATGGTCACGTATACATAAACTAAACATCACATGCTACCATGTGACCTTTATGTTTTTGTGCGGCAGTCGATAAATTTGAGTTGGGTACAATGGCACATACCTGTGTTCTCCATCAGGATCATTTTGTTCAAGGCAGTCTTTAGCTACAGTGTGAGTTTGAGGCAAGTCTGTCTCAAAAATACCAAAAATAAGTAAAAAAAATTTTAGAATAAACTTAATTTAAATTTTGTTAAAGAAAGAAAAATATCTTTAAAATATATCAGTTTTTTTTAATATGAAGGCTTTTCTCTAAAAAATTTGAAATATTTAGGCAAACATAATATATAAATTTTAGTTGACTACAGAGTTTTTAGTGGGCTATAAAAAACATTTTTTAAAATCCATGAAATTTCAATGTGGATGGGATATTGAATAAATTATATAATGTGTTAACTTTTCAAGATGCAACAATGGGAGTGATTAATCATGTTGACAGCTTATGTTAGGAAAATCTATGTAAATTCAAGCAAGTATGACAAATTGTCAGAAAAGGTTGACATTAAGTGATAGGTACAGGTACACATTGCACTGTTGCTAAACTTTCCACCATGTTTGAATGTGATTGTGATTAAAAGATGGAAAATTACATACAGACCAAACAAAATACATTTTGCTGCTGTTGTGACACAGGCTCTCACCATGTAATCCTCAAACTAAAAATCTTCCTGCCTCGGTCTCCAGAGTCCTGTTATTAGAGACATACAGCATCATGCCCAGACCAAATAATAGACATCTCTTAATACCTTTTCAGAGGAGGGGATGGGGGGTGGGCCGAGGAGGGGGAAGGCTGGGAGAGGGAGCAGTAGGAGGAATGAGGGAGGGATCTGTGGTTGGTATGTGGAATGAATAAAAAATTTCTTAACTAAAAAAAAAAAAAGTTAAAAAAAAAAGAATATCTACCTCCGCCGGGCAGTGGTGGCACACACCTTTAATCCCAGCACTCAGGAGGCAGGGGCCAATGGATCTCTATGAGTTTGAGACCAGCCTGGGCTACAGAGTGAGATCCAGGACAGGCACCAAAGCTACACAGAGAAATGCTGTTTTGAAAAAACAAAACAACAACAACAACAAAAGAATACCTACCTCCAGGGAATGAAGAAGTAGTGTGGTAAAAAGGCAGCATAGATAAAAACAGCCACACCACAGACAACCAGCTATGAGCCTAGGGCTCTAACAGAGCCACCTCCCGGCATCTGAAAAAGATATGTAAACCTCTGAGTAAGCCAAGAGAGTCCCCTCCTTCAGTGCTTGGAGAGCAAAAACCATCGGAAGGTGAGCACAAGCACTTGAACCCAAGACCCACGGAGGCACGCAGCAGTGGCGCCTCCTCAGAGCTCCTGGCTGCACGATCAGTCTACAGCAGTGGTTCTCAACCTTCCTGATGTTGTGACCCTTTAATAGTTCCTCATGTTGTGCTGACCCCCAACCGTGAAATTATTTCGGTGCTACTTCTTAACTGTAATTTTGCTACTGTTATGAATCATAATGTAAATATCTGACAGCAGGATATCTGATACGTGACCCCTGTGAAAGAGTCGTTCAACCCCCCAAAAGGGGTCACGACCTACAGATTGAGAACTGCTGGTCTGGATGTTTCCAACCTGTTTTGAAAGGAGATGTTATCTCCCTTATGTTATTTGATTTATCATATCTCCTCCTGGAAAGAGATTTGCTCAAAAATCCCCTGGATTACAGCTAAATCCCCAAGGACGTATTCATCAATTTAGACACAGAGAAGACCCCTAGTCCAACACCTTGACCTCCCTCTGGGAATGTAACTGTAATTCTCATTTGCTTCGGGTGCCTTATCAACTTGTAAATATCCCAGAAGTCTTCTGTGCAGCTTCTGTGCAACAGGGAAAGAATGTATAGATCCCACAGACCTGGTCCACACCCGTTTCTCTTCACTTGATCCCTAGGAAAAAAGCCAGAATGACCCCATCAGCCTTGCTGACTTACAGTCAAATAAACATTACTGGGGGCAGGGGGTTGCACAGAGATCGTGGGCGGTGCAGAGGAGGCATAGCAATCCAGAAGAAGCTCTCCAAGGACAGGAAACATGTCACCCCTCATCTCAGCCACCAGTCCAGTTCTGAGAGCATGATATGTTTATCAACTGAATACATGGATGAATGACCAGATAGTACCTATGTTGTTCAGATTAGAGAGGAAAGACAAACGGATACAAAACCAGGATGTTTCCCTTAAACTGAACCGCAAATGATTTGAATTACAATCCAGAAAAAAAAAAAAATGAAAACCAGGAGATATGGATATCTACCCATTTGTTTTGGGTAGGTTATAACAATTTTAAGCCAACATAATAAGCGGTAAGAATGTTGCCAATATAAGTAAGAAACCAAATCATGACAAGAAACAAATTGTTCATTTGTGCTGAGAATCAAAGTATTCCATGATAAACAGCGAGGCTCAGGACTCCTAGAACCACTGAATCACCTCTCTCTGGAATCTCCAGTTTAGGGGTGCTAACCCTCAGTCCTTTTACCAACCACAAGAGTTTTCATTTCGCCCCCAAGAAGCATCACAAAATTCTTCCCTAGCTTTTCAAAGCAAACCATCTTAATTTGCTGCACTTTTGGGGAAACAAGGTGGTAATGGAGACGGGGACGCTGTGAAATCAAAGAAGCCATGATAATTCTTAAAAAAAAAAAAAAAAAATCCCCATTAGTCTAGACACAAATTTGTTTCTGAAAATGATAAGTGAAATATCCTCCAGTGGTGGGTAACTCTGCCAATGCAATAAATCAGATCAGGTCAAATCAAACCAAACTGAAGTCCAGGTTTTAATCTGAGCAAAACATGCCCGGGTGGTCCCAGAGGAAGAGAAGAAACCAGGAGGCGACTCCCAAGGAAGGGGCCTTAAATACCCTCCGGGGGAGGAGCCGCTGCTTGGCGGGCTTTCTCAGGGGTGGGATTTGAGAGGTGGGGGGCCAAGGCTGGGCCCCCACCTAATCAAAAATTCCATATTCCCCCAATCTAGAAATACACAACAGAAACTGAAAGTTCTCTAGAGTGGGTTGGGGGTGAGGGGTGGATGTCTATGTATGTGTCCCATTCTCGGGTTGCTTCTCCCAACTCTTGACTCTCCAACGCAGAAGGGGTGCAGCTCACTGGATGAGAGAAGCCAAGCTTGTTGGGGCTGGCACAGGGTAAACATTTTTGTCTTGCTCGAATTATTTTAAGTAATTGAAAAACATCACTCTGCTGGCCAGCTGCGTAAGTCGCCGAGCAGTAAGGACAGGGAAACCAAGGCTTGGGACCTGGTCTTCCAGCATGTTCCAAATAGCTGGCCAAAAGACGGGGATGTTAGTCGTTTTTTCGAAGTGAGAAGTTAAGTGGAGATTCTAAGTCGGTCCCATACCATTACACCCACCTCCCCCTTGACATGCCGTCAAGGGGACCCATCTACGGAGCTTCCATCACCACAGGGTTCTCCTTCAGCCTCCCTTACAGAATCACCTAGTTTGAATCTGACTGAAAATTGTCTCATTGACACCTCCCCCACCCTCAATGCCTTTCCAAGCTTCTCCTGAACACAAAACCCGTTTGTGGCCTCTTCTTAGAGTTGTGTTGGTGTAGTTCAAACTCTGTTCCAACCTCCGGGGCTGGGATGATGGCCAACTCTGCGTCAGGTACCGCACTGGGAAGCGTCTGCTCTTTTGTCAACGTTGAACACTCGTAGACATTTGTTCGGTGGCACAGTTCTAAGCTGTAGGCTGAGGGAGAGCTCGCTCTGTGGTTTTTCCCTTTTTTGGGAATGCGTTTTAATCTTGCTTTGAATAGTATTCCTTCATTTCTGCTCCTGCAGGTTAAAGCCATCAAGACCCCAGGGTGCCTGCTTGGCAGTGGTGAGTAAAACAGGCAGAAATCTGTTTTGAGTTACATGTCACTTCCTAGTGTTTTAAACATTACTACTTTTACAGTTCAAATTCTGTTGCAAGCCACAAAACTTGGGATTACTGTTTGGGCAAATCACTGAGACTTAACCAAGTCATCCTTAGCTGGGCCAGGCAGAACAGGACTGTATTCCCAGCTATTCAGGAGGCTGAGGTAGGAGAATTTCAATTTGCTAGAGTTCAACCTGGGCTATAGTAAAAGTTCAAGGCACTTAATGAGACTGCCTCAAGATTTATAAAAGTTCAAAAAGGGCTCGCTAGGGGTATAGTGCAATTGTAGAACACTTGTTGAACGTGCATAATTTCTAGTACTTCAAGACAAACAAAACGGGAAATTCTTATGGTAAAGAGTTATCATTCAGAGTCCTTACTCCACAGCCATGGTTCAGAGGGCAGGCAGTGAGACCAAGAGTCAGCACTAGAGCAGGAAAAGGTATGGGGGAGAGGTGGGGAGGGAAGGGAAGAGAGAAGTATAAATGAATTATAATTTCAAAAATTAAAAAAAAATCTCGGCACCTACCAGGAACTATGGGTCATTTTAAAAAGTAGACAAGGAGCCATAATCCAGAGCACTAAGAGCCAAAACCAACCAGGGTAGGGAAGAATCCTAGAGAACTTAGCAAACGTGACTACTTCTGTATAGCCTTTCTGGAGGGTGGGGCCCACAGTATGCAGGTGTCCAAGGTCTGTCATTTCTCTCTTGGTGTCTTAGGGTTTTATTGCTGTGAAGAGACACCATGACACACTCGGAAGGCGGAGGCAGGTGGATCTCTGTGAGGTCGAGGAAGCCTGGTCTACAGAGTGAGGGGTCCAGGACAGCCAGGACTACAAAGAGAAACCCTGTCTTGAAAAACCAGAGAGAGAGAGAGAGACCATGACCATGGCAACTCTTATAAAGGAAAACATTTCATTGGAACTTACAGTTTCAGCGGTTTAGGCCATGATCATCTTGGCAGGAATCATGGTGGCGTGCAGGCAGACATGGAGCTGGAGTAGGAGCTGAGAGTTCACCATCTGGATCAGCAGGCAGCAGGAAGTGACAGTGATATACCAGACTTCACCTGAGCTTCTGAGACCTCAAAGCCCACCCCCAAGTGATGCCTTCCTCCAACAAACCCACACGTCTTCCAACAAGGCCACACCTCCTAACAGTGCCACTCCTTAAGGACCTATGGCGATGATTTTCATTTGAACCACAACATTCCACTCCCCGGCCCCCATAGGTTTATAGCCATATCATAATGCAAAATGCATTTAGTCCAATTTCAAAAAGTCCCCATAATCTAATACAGTATCAACCCTGTTTAAAAGTCCAAAGTTCAAAGTCTCTTCTGAGACTCATGCAATCTCTTAACTGTAATTCCCTATAAAAATCAAAATAATAGAGCAGATATTTCCAACATATAATGCTATGGAATATACATTACTGTTCAAAAAGGGAGGAAGGGAAGCATAGTAAGGAAATACTGGACCAAAGCAAGACTGAAAACCAGCTGGGCAAACCCCAAAGTCTACATCTCCATGTCTGATGTCAAAGCACTCTTCAGATCTCCAACTCCTTTCAGCTTTGTTGACTTCAACTTCTTTCTCTGGAGCTGGTTCCACTCCCTGTTAGCAGCTTTCCTCAGCAGGTATCCCATGACTCTGGCATCTCTAACATCTTGGTGTCTCTAAGGCAATCCAGGCTTCACCTTCACAGCTTCACACAATGGCCTCTCTAGGCCTCCAATGCAGGGACACCCCTGACACATGCCTGGCTTTGGTGGCTTTCCCTAGTGGCAGAGTGAGATTCCATAACCCTTTCTTCTATTCTTGACTCTAAGGCCAAAACCACATGGCCAAAGCTGCCAAGTTCTGCTTCTTATTGGGGCTGGAATATGCCCCCCTTATAATTACATCTTCACCAACGTTCTGTTTTCCATGTTTTCTTTCACAGCATAAGCTTGGCTGTCCTGAAACTCACCCTGGAGACCAGGCTGGTCTTGAACTCAAAGGTCTGCTTGCCTCTGTCTCCTAAGTGCTGGAATTAAAGTTGTGTACCACCATGCCTAGACCTAAGCTTTTTTTAAATTCTTTTTCACAAGTTGCGAGCTTAGCTGAATGGGATCTTTCCCTGAGGTCACCACTCCCTTTATTCCATTTAACATCAGGCTTCTCTTTAATCTGTTTATCTCCTTGAACACAGAATTTAGCTCCATTTCCACATCCTGGTGCCCCTTTTCTCCTCAATCTATAATACATTTGGTGTTTTTCCTTGCTCAGCTGGTTCCTTTTCATTATAAATCTTTATGACAGTGACCACTAATAACCACACCACAGAGTCAATACTAGGCTGTTTTGAAATTTCCTCTGTCAATGCCATTAAAATCTAAAACTCTTCAATTTGGCCTCGGACAGACTTTTCAGACAAGGGCAACAAGCAGCCACATTCTTCGCCAAAATATCACAAGAACGGTCTCTAGGCCACACACAAATATTCTTCTCCTCTGGAACCTCTTGAGCTAGGCACCCACAGTCTAAATCATCCTCGGCACCACTGTCTTCCCTGCTCCTACTAGGATGGCAAATTAAGTTTGCCTTAAAGCATTCAACTGCCCTTCCTAATCCAAAGTCACGAAGTCCACATTCCTCCAAATAAAGGCCTGGTCAAGCCCATCACAGCAATAGCCCAGTCCCTGGTGCCAACCAACTAATGTCTTAGTTAGGATTTTATTGCTGTGAAGAGACACCAACCACAGCCACTTTATAAAGGAAAACATTTAATTGGGGCTGGCTTACAGTTTAGAGGTTTAGTCCATTATCGTCATGGTGGGAAGCATGGTGGCATGCAGGCATGGTGGAGAAGAAACTGAGAGTTCACCATCTAGATCAGCAGGCAGCAGGAAGTGACAGTGACACACTAGGCCTTCCTTGAGCTTCTGAGACCTCAAAGCCCACCCCCTGGTGACACACTTCCTCCAACAAACCCACACCTATTCCAATAAGGCCACACCTCCTAATAGTGCCTAGGGGCTTAGGGGGAGCATTTTTATTCAAACCACCACACTTGGTTTGTTGTTGACCACTTGGCCCCATGCAAGGAAGAGCTAAAAAGAAAAGGAACTATGCCAAACAGCCACGTGTAGCCTATTTCCCAGACTCTGCCTCTCATGCTTGTCACGTTTGGGGACATTTTTATGTCACCTACAAACATAGTCCTATTCCTACTTTCGGGAACTAGCAACCAGAAGTGGGACAGGGGGACTCACTCACCTTTGATCTCTCGGCACTGTCACCAGAGCTGCCTGTCAGATTCTGACCTCCTGCTTCTGAGACAGAGACACTCAGTCTTTATCATTCCCTGTCCTTCAAAGCAGTTTGTAAGATAATCTCGCTTATGTCTAAGTTGACATCTGGCATTTTACAGCGTGGGGTTGAACAGCTACAACAGGGTATGCGGCACATTTTGCTATTTTTAAGTTAAACTACATTGTGGCTGTTTTCATTTAAAAACTGAAGAGAGAAATAGGAAAAATGGGGAGGCTTTCATTGGGGCGAGGGGAGGCCATTAGAGAAGAAGAGGGAAGGGGGGGGGATAGCACTAAAGATACCTGGAAAAGTCGTAAAAAATCGTATTTTTTTTATTTACTTAAAATTACATTATACATACATATATAAATGTGATATTTATAATATATATATATACATAATATATATGTATATATATATATTATATATATCACACTTTCACACCAACATCAGTAGTTCAAATACTTCCATGGTACTTTCATGGGTTTGGTTTTTTGTTTGTTTCTTTGTTTTTTTGTTTTGTTTTAGATTCCGAGACTCACTTCCTTGATGGGAAAAAAAATCAACCTTTGAGGAACAAAAACTATATCTGACCCCTTTTAGATGCAAAGTACAGTTATACATGAAGAGATACACAGACCGTGCCTAGAGTACTAAAATTTCATGATGAGGACCACTGAGAAAGCTCAGCAGATAAACGTGGTTGCAACACAGGTCATACAGCCTAAGGTTTTTTCCTCTGAACTCATATAAAGCTAAGAAGTGAGAATCACTCTAAAAAATTGTCCTCTGACATCTACATGTTTGCCATGGCACAGTGCACCACCCCCTTCACACACGCAATAATAGTAAAAACATTTTTAACTTAAAGTTTCATGATGAGACGATTAGAAAAGCCTGTCCAAAGCCTCCTTAGTCAACGATAATGACGAAAAGGTTGAGAACACTGATAAAGGGCCAAACCCACTGTAAGATTTGGAAGGGCTGATAGCGACATCTTTTTGTTTGAAACCAGAAGTGAACATTTACAGAGTGAGAAAAGGAAACAGCTGTTACCACAGGCATGTTCAACGGTAGATTAATTGAAAAGACTGCACATGATTTAAGACACAGTAAATAAACTAGTACAGGGAAAGTGCTTAGAACATGTTTTCATTTTAAATATGAGCATTAATCGCCATCAACAACAGTGTCACTTTGATTGTGTTTTATGGATGTTTTAAGCATCCGGCCGTCACGTCTCTAAAAATGTTAAGTGTTTTTGTATTGCATGGAAGATACTTATCCTCCAGGGAAACTTACCCTTCAATGTCCAAGTGCTTGAGCTAGAACAGGTTCAGATGTGGACAGTGAAGACAAAAGGGAACAGTGGTTACACTAGGCAGAGCCTGACTTCTGTCCAGTGAGCCAGGACCCCACACTCTTTATGTCTAATTCCTCCACCAGTCCCAGAGACATTGCCCTTATGTGCATGGTCCAAGATAGCTAATCAGCATGTCTTCCATTCCAACCAGGAGAAAGGACAGGGAAACGCTAGGACATACTCTGTGTGGACTGAATATTTCTATAACTCCACATTCATATACAAAAACCCCATCACCCATTGCGATAGTATTTGGAGGTGGGGCTTTGGGGAGGTAACTGGGTTTACATGGGGTAACAGGGTAGGGTTGTCATGGTAGGATTATTGCCCTTGTAAGAAGACACCAGGGCTATATCACTCCTAGACATTTACCCAAAGGACTCTTGAGTCTCTCGGCAGAAATAGATGTTTGTTTATTGCAGCATATTCGCAAGAGCTAAAGAATGAAACCAACCCAAATACCCACAAGCAGATGGATACTCTTTTTTTAATGTGGCGCAGGCAAGAGAGACAGTTCAGTGAATAAATGTGCTTGCCACCAAGCCTGACAACCTGCGTTCAAGCCCCAGGACCTACAGGGTAGAAAGAGAGAACCGACTCCCACAAGGTGTCCTCTGACCTCCATATGTGTGCTTGGTGCAGTGGTGGGAATGCAGACACCTTTTTAGTGCCTGGTGCTCAGTCACTGTTCTGATAGCTCATCCTGTCCCCAGCCATGTGCAGCCTGAGACCCTGCCTCGCCTCCCGCTCAAAGACTGCAGTCCAATGGACAGATATCCCCGCCTGCCTGCACTCTTGAACGTCACTGCCCTTACTTTTCCCATTCCTCGGCTACACATCTGATATTTTTCCCCTGGATTCAAGACACAGCAAAGAACTGGAAAAATATACCTCCATAATGGGACCCACGAGTCTGCCTAAGGGTCATCCCTCAGGTTGAGAAGACAGGAACTAAATCACCATCTGAACTCAGGTTGAATCGGTTGAAGCTGCTCTATTGGCCCCTCCAATCCCTTTGGCATAACTCCAGCTCAGCTGGATTGGGATCAACATCATTATATACTGCCCTGTCAAAGGGAGGCCTCCAAAGTGCTTCTACTACAATTCGTCATGAGTTTATTCTTTTTGATGTAGAATAACCCTTGACATCTCCTTAAACCAGTCGTTCTCAACCTTCCTAATCCTGCGACCCTTTAATATAATTACTCATGTTGTGATGACCCCTAACCATAAAATTATTTCATTGCTCCTTCATAACTGCGGTTCTGTGATATGCAGGA